>JAZHYW010058147.1:0-35622 GCA_037355805.1 Ixodes ricinus
CCATTTTTTATTTCTGTTCAATTTTTTCATTATTGCTGCCGATCATATGAACTTTCAATTGGCTGATGCGATTTCCTTTTTTGTTGTATCTTCTAGAGGGCGATCAAAATCACTGCCACGTGACAACGCGTGATAAATTCAGAGCCTTGTAACTCGTGAGTTATTTTATTTGTCGTTTACCAAATACTATGCGGGTGTAGCCCTAACATGGAATATCGACGGGCATATGTTTAGTTTATTTTATTTTCACAGAATTTTTTATATAAAATATGAAATAACGCCGAAAATGAAATTAACCGATATTTTGAAACCACTTAATCGAAAAAGGCCATTTTTATTTCTTTTCAATTTTTTTATTATTGCTGCCGGATAATATGAACTTTCAATTGGTTTGATGGGATTTCCTTTTTTGTTGTATGTTCTTCTAGAAATGATCGAAATTGCTCCCGCTTTCATAACGCCAAACGCAGTGCCCGCAGGTCGGGCTTCGCGGCTAAAGACTAAACTGCTTATGCGTTCAAATGCAGCGGGTAAATTCATTTTGATGAGAACACTCGAGCTTGACTGCATATTGTATTTTCTAAATTTTAATAATGGCAACTGACATCTCTTTAGTCTGATAGTTAGCGGTGCAGCGGATGTTCCATTATCCCATGTCTAAAGCCAGGGCAACGAGGCGGAGAAAGCGAACGCAGCCCTTCATGTAGCCAGACCGGAGTCATATATCTGTTTGTGCTATACCAGCTTTGTAGCACGCACAGCACGCCCGGCTCTTCGCGCTTATAGACCCATCTCCGTTACACCCAGGAAGTATCCGCGGGCGCCTAATCCATGATGTGTCTTGTCGCAGCGCGCTCAAATAACCATCTAACTGCCTGTTCTTTATTGTCAGCGTGTATCATGCAAAATACGTAATATCACTATGCCCCTCTTTTACAAGCGAAAGTAGTTTGCAGAACAAAAGTGAGGAAAACGGACAGAGTTTACATGAACCTAAGACAATGTTTTACTGAACACAAACACCAGTTGGCTATAAATAGACACTTTTATTAATTAACGCTAGTATACTTAGGATGCAGGCGTAAAACAATATTTGTTGTGCTTTGAATAGTCCACTTTCACGAGCAACGCAATATTGGAACTTTTGACAACGGCTACGGCTTGCCTCTGCTTAGACGATCGAGCGCGGAGGGCAGCAGCTGAACTTGTGCACCGGAAAGGTCGGATGCAGCCGAGAAGTTCAACAGCTGGTAAGTCGAGACGCGACAGAACGGAAAACTGAGCCAAAGCGAGCTGTAGCTGGTGAACCCGAGACGGTGGCCCTTCTGTTTGAACGAGTGTGTGCAGTTAAAGGTAACAAAGTGTTTGGTTTGTTCAAGACTGATCGATATCTCTGATGCCAAGAAGCAACGATTCCCACATGCACTGAAGGCAGCGAAGCTAGTCACTTAATGTCTCTGTAGACTCTTAGTTTCTCCACTTTGTCGCACCAAGCTTAATGCAAAGATTGTACAGCCTTCTGGAATATAGAAAAGCGATTGACGATTTTATTTTAATTACTACGATGTAGATTTGCTTTAGCTAGGCACTACATTGCTTTGGTTTGGGAATAAATAAAGGTAATGGGAACATCCACTGTACCGCTAACGATCGGACTAAGGAATTTCAGTTGCCATCATTAAAAATTAAGAAATAAACAATATGTAGCCAAGCGCGAGGTATACTCAATCAAAATGAATTTACCCGGCTGCATTTGAACACAAAAATAAGCAGTATAGTCTTTGCAGCGAAGCCGACCTGCGGAAACTGCGTTTGGCCGTTCTGAGAAAGCGGGAGTGATTTCGATCACTTCTAGAGAAGATACAACAAAAAGGGGAAAATCCCATCGAGCCAATTGAAAGTCAGATGATCGGCAGCAATAATAAAAAAAATTGAAAGAAATTAAACTGGCCTTTTTCAATAAAGTGGGTTCAAAATATCGGTTAATTTCATTTTCGACGATTTTTCACATTTTATATAAAAAAGAGTTGTGAAAATAAAATAAACTAAACTTATGCCCGTCGATATTCCATGTATAGGGCTGCACCGGCATAGTATTTGGTAAGCGACAAATAAAATAACTCATGAGTTACAAGGCTCTGAAGTTGTCACCGCATTGTCACGTGGGAGTGATTTTGATCACTTCTAGAGAAGATACAACAAAAAAAGGGGGAAATCGCATCAAGCCAATTGAAAGTTAATATGATCGGCAGCAATAATAAAAAAATTGAACGAAATAAAAAATGGCCTTTTTTAATAAAGTGGGTTCAAAATATCGGTAAATTTCATTTTCGACGATATTTCAAATTTTATATAAAAATTTCAGTGAAAATAAAATAAACTAAACTTATGCCCGTCGATAGCCCATGAATAGGGCTACACCCGCATAGTATTTGGTAAGCGACAAATATAATGACTCATGAGTTACAAGGCTCTGAAGATGTCACCGGATTGTCAAAGAGACGATGTTTGGCATTTTTTATCTCAATAAACAAAAATACAAAATTATTTTCCTTTCAACTAAAAAATAGTCGAAGTAACATACAAGAGCACAAAAAATTACTGTGAGTTTTGTATGCTTCCGTATTTATAGCAGCGTACAGAACTGGGTAGAAAAATCACGGAGTAAAAAACCGATTTTCACCCTGCTCCACTCAATAATTTTTCGTGAAGCGAAATATTTTTTAAAAAAATTTTGAAAAGCGGTTTTGTTCTTTTCAGAAATGGGGCAATTGCATATATTTTTCAAAAAAAATCGAAGGACCCACCCCGACAAGCGTGTTCGATTTCAAATGAAAACCACCCATCTATATTTATCGGCTTAATGTGCGCATTATTAGAGATAGCCAATGCTGATATTTTAGTTTTTACGCTATTGCAATGTCACTCGCTAAAGAAAATACAAGATTGACTCGATATACAGCTCTGCTTTTGTAATACTTGACAGGGATTTGAAACAAACAAAAGAAGAATGACTCTTATTACAGTCAAACCCATTTATAACGAACAGCTAGGAAACGCTACAATCAGTTCGATATAGCAAGTAGTTCGACATAGCAAAAACCATTTACAACGAACTTCTACTATGAATTCGCTTTAAGGCCGAGAGCTTCTCTTTCTTTTTAATCTCTTCACTTTCTCCTTGTAACAACGCGCTAAATTTGTTTTCTTTCTTTTGCATGCATGCAGTTTTTTTAGTTTATTTCCCTTTTTTGAGTTGCTTCTCTTCGTAAGCAAACAATTTGAAATTAACTTTTTTTTTTTTTTGCGTGCGTGCGGAGTGTATGTTTTTGTTTTCTTCCCTTCTGAATCGCTTCTCTTTGCTTAATTTTGTTCGCAACTTGAGCTTTTGGAATTTTCTTTCTTTCCTACCTCTTTTTGGGGGGGGAAGAACAGGCTAGAAGACGATCGTTTGAGGGTTTTTGAAGCCTTCCCAGGGGGAAAAAGTTTGATATAGCCAATATGTTGTTCAGTTATAAAAAGTACTTTTTACATGCGTTTTTATTTAAAGTTTTTGTGAGTTCGATATCAACAATAATCTGCTGTAACGTGGGTTCGTTCTAAACAGGTTTCACTGTAGTACTACATAGGCAAGATTCAATTTTGTATACCGTATTTACTCAGCACAATGACCGCACCCCCAAGTCGGCTCTCAAAATTTCGACTTTTTTTTTCACTGCGTATTAAACGCACCTTTAACTCGGACATCAAAATTTTAACCCCCTCCCCCCACCGCGCGGAAATGAACGCACTTTTCTATCCTGGTGCAGCGAGGTCGCGGATGCATGGGCAGCGTAGGCGAACAATACGCCTTGCAAAAGGCGTTAAAAAATAAAAAAGATCCAACGGAAGCAAAAAAAATCAGCAGAACCCATCCTTTGGGAATGATTATCTACGTTAATGCGAATAGCATCAAACGGTGCGGAGTTATGCGCGTTCGTCAGGTGGCCGGCACACTCTAGATACGCCAGCCCACTCTGAGGCGATTCTAAATTTGTTGACACTTTCACAGCCCTGCGCACGATCTCCGCAGCCCAGCACGTGCGTTTGTGTCACTTAGGAAGGCGAGCAAAGCACGCGCCATACGCACAAACACTCAAAATGGTACCGACCAGACTTTCTGGCGTCTCAGCTAGTCTCAACCAACGGTACTCTAAACGGTTGTTTATATCTTTACCATAGGACGCGCTTACAGCGCTGTCACAGCTACCGGTGCGCGCGCGTTCCATGCACGAGGGCTCATTCCGCTCTCGTGAGGCTGAGCTAGAGGTCTCCCCGAGCGCGGGAGAGGGTGAGCTAGAGGGAGAGGGTGAGCGCGGGGAGAGGGTGAGCTAGCCCTCGTGCATGGAACGCGCGCCACCGGTAGCTGTGACAGCGCTGCAAAGCGCGTCCTATGGTAAAGATATAAACAAATGTTTAGAGTGCGGTGAATGACTGCCTTCATAGCTCTGTGGTTAGCGCGTCTGCCTGCTGATCAAAGGGTCAACGGTTCGAATCCCAGCCGGCGCCGGTCTTTTTTATTTATTTATCGACCCGCGGCGTAAGAGGTTAGATAGCCGAGATAGATAGATAGATAGATAGATACATAGACGAAAAGTGCGTGAAGTATCCAAAGAATGCTATTCGCATTAATATTCGCATTAAAAAAACATGGAGAGGAGCTTTTTTTTTTTTTTTTGCACAGCGCAGCCTGGATTTTAAGTCGCGCACCGGGCGCAAGGAGATAAGAAAGAGAAGCGAAGAAGCCCTCACCTAAGCAAACCGCACATAATGAAGGCATCCTGCCCTCGCCTCCTCCTCGCACTTTGGAAAGAGAAGCGAGAAGCCCTCGAAATGAACACACTTTTCTATCCTGGTGCAGTGAGGTCGCGAATGCATGGGCAGCATGGCAAACAAAACAACTTGCGAAAGGCGGAAAAAAAAAAACCAACATGCAAGCAAGAAAAAAAAAACATAAAGAGGAGCATTTTTTTTTTTTTTGCACCGCAGTTTTGTTTTGGAGTTGCGCATTGGTTGCAATGCGTGCAATGCTGCAATGCACGCAATGCTTGCAATGCTGCAATGCGTGCAATGCTTGGACAGTAACCGGAAGCATCATACCTTAAAGCCTTAGGTTTCTTTTAACGCAGAATGTGTTTAATCAGCTGATTTTAATGGAGATCTGTAGTGGTAGTGGTAGTGATATCAGTCGTGGTGCGCAGAAAGGCGAGTCGCCTATACCGTGAAGGCCCGTGGCCCGGCATCCAATGACGACTGAAATTTTATTGTGCAAATGAATTTAAAAAAGAAAAAAAAATGTAATGTTTAATGTTTGGCTGTAACTAAAAACCGACACTAAAAGTGTTACGCCTATAGGGAACCATAGAAAAAGATCAGTCCTGGCAGGATTTGAACTCGCCACGTGGAATGGCGTTTGCTCTGATGCGAAGAAAGGCCCAGCTGGGACTGCTGCAGAATGGAGGTGCAGGGGGACTGACATTCACATGGGAGCGTGTGGGCATCCCGCAGCTGCTGCAGGCGGTGCTGGGCGAGGAGAAGCCCGAGTTGGAGCGGCGCCGGAGCGACCTGCTCCGGGAGGAGGAGGATCTGCGGGTGCGCCTGTCCCAGCTGGAGGACTCGCTGCTGGAGCAGCTGGTGTCCTCCCAGGGAGACCTGTTGGCCAACCGTGGTCTGCTGTCCTCCCTGCACCGGCACGAAGGCCAGCAGCCTGGGCATAGAGGCCGCCCTCGGAGAGTCCCACCGGCTCCAGGAGGCGCCCGACCAGGTACGCCGCTCGCTCAGGAGCAACTCAAACCATGGAGGGCATCGGCGGTTTCGTGGCGGACGTCTCCCGGGTAGATGAATCGCAAGCGCACATGCTTATCATTGTCGCGTGGCCAGGAGACAACCAACGCTTCTGCGTCTTTGCCTTTTTGCCCGCTTTCACACGATGCACAATGCAAAGTCATGGTGTCATGTAATGTCACAGCATCGAATCTAGTAATGTTGGATGTCTAGTTGTGGTGTAATGTGACGTCATGTCATGTGCGACGATCGGAGAATGTATATCACAGCATCGTGTGACACTACCACGTGACGTGGCATCTCGTGATGCCACAATGATGCTTGGGCATCACGCGATCACATCGTGTGACACTGTGCCATTTGACGTCACCTGACACTATGGCTTGACAGTGCAACGTCCATTGTACGACCACGTTGCACGACATCCAAGGGTTATTCGGAGTGCACCCATAAAAAAGTCAAGCAAACCCTCTGTGTCTTGTATGAGGGGGAGTCAAATGAAAACCTTTAAATTGCAGTAACATTTTGAAATATGTTGTCCTGTACATCGGCAGTCTTTTTTCCAATACTTAAATAATGTTTAACAAGTGGCAGTACAGTACAAGCAACCATCATGGCATCACAGTGGCAGTGCAACAAATATGGCCCCCCACTTGAGTTATGCACCCAAGGGACCAGCGTGTTGTCCTTAGTTTTTAGGTAATGATGGGAGCTATTGAAATTTATTATCAAACAAAGTTACAGTATGGTGATGCTTGTCTGTCACTACAGCAAATGTACGAATGGACAAGGAAGTTCCAAACTGGCGCGGAGTTCTGCGACAGACTTTTCTGGACTGGGTTGGACGCACCGGTGGTGAAGACAGAGTTCATTGCAGGAGTTGAAGGCATTCCAATGGAAACTTGAAGAGTGGAAAAGATGGACGAGATAGCCACGCTTGTCATGGTCAGTCATGTGGTTGTCGCTCCAAGGGATTACCACATTTTGGGACCACTCAAGGAGGCAGTGGAGGAAAGCCTTTTCTCGTCTGATGAAGAGACAGAACACATTTTGGAGGAGTGACTTTGCATTCCACTGAAGGATTTTTTTTCCTACAAGAATTTGTGCATCTGTTAAGTACTGGAACACCTGCACTGAGCAAAACGGAGACTTCCTTGCAAAATAATACATGCCCACACCACTTTTGTTTAATTATTTCTAGCAAAAACATATTTAAGGTTTTCATTTGGCTCCTCGTACAGTGCAGTTCTGGCATATGACGGCTTGATTGATAGATTGCAATACCGCTGCCAGTTTTCTTTCCTCTTTATTTTCAACCTTCTATGCTGTGTGTGAAAAAGGCCGTTTTTCCAGGAGAGGAAGGCCTACCTTCCCCTGGCTCACTTTGGGAGTGAGTTCTACTTCCTGACCAGGCAGCTGGTCAAGCTGAACCACATGTACGCCTTCAGCCTGGCCTCCTTCCTCAGGCTCTTTCATCTCGGCCCTCAAACAGAGCACGGTGAGGGGACACTTTAGAACATGTTGAAGTTCATCTCTAGATGGAAGTCCGACAGCCTGAGAGCAACCAAGGCAAGGCTGTGAGAAAGGGCGCTTGGCTCTTTCATTGGCCTCTAGGAAGGCCTAAAGTCACTGGATCCTGAGATTGCCTTTTCTGGCCTGCTAGCTGGACACAAACTGATACTAACTTACAGATGACTGAACCCTTACAAGGCGATTGGCTAATCGGCCTTGCTGCCATGGCAATCGCCATTTCTGTTCTTCTAAATCTTTGATGCTTCAGAAGGGTCATTCTGAACCAGTTGCGCCAAGATTGCCATGGAGTGTCAGTGTACTGAAAGCGTTCCTCGGAAATATAAGTGTCTTTAAGGCTATCTATGCAATCAACTGATCAATCATGCTTATCCACAGACCTCTTACAATGATATTGCTCTTCCTGCATACTTCGAGACAGATAAATTATTTTTCAATGCCACCAAGCACTGACGCCACGTGTGGTCGCGGTACAAAGATGTGCGCCTATTTTGCCAATATGTGGTATTGTTTCAAGTGGATTGCACCGTATAATCTTTTATGCTCTCACACCTTTTGCGAGAGAATCTTAGATATTTTTGTCAGAGATGCAAGCAGAAATGGCTAACAAAATAATGAACTGACAAACTGTACATTTCCTCGTGGTGCATGCTGTACATGCTTTCGTCATTGTCATAGTTAGAAAGGTGGTGCCAACCTCATGCGCAATATCGTGCGGATGCAGGTTCAGAACCCTCTCACGCGGTGCTCCTTGGGTTTCAATGTCATTTTCAGTCTGGCAACAAAGGGGAGAAACACCTGAAGCAGGTGCAGAAGTCTTTCCTGCAGCTGGTCTATAAACACATCTGCCGCTCGTTCTTCAAGAAGGACAGGATCGCCTTCTCACTCCACCTGGTGCACGGCATGTTCCCACACCTCTTCAAGGAGAACGTGAGCAGACAACCATTTTGCAGTCGGCCATTCGGCTCTGTAGCTACAGGAACAATAAAACAACCTTAACCTGGAATGTGAGATATGGCTGGCACCTGACCGTATCCGGTTAGGCACCAGCAACGGAAGTCGACAGGCCGACCGCCAGCCAAACAGTGACGCAGCGCTTGTCTCGCCTTCTCCTGATGGGACACCAGTGCCAGTCGACCCTCTTAGAGCGCCTACGCGTTACTCCCGGCAAGGGTAAACATCACGTGTTCAGACATAGAGCAATGCTCTGCTTCATGAAAAGAGCGCGCTCCAGGCTTCCCCAGAGAATGAGCGCAAGAGGGAGTTAACGACGGAAGAGAGGAGGGAAAAAGAAAAAACAGACTCCTTTGCTACAACAAGTCAAAACGGTTCCGAGCGTTGTTTTTTTTTTTGCCGCGAGTTGGTGTTAGGGCTCTACTTGGCGCTGCTGCATTCCAATTCCGTTTTCTGCACATTCCATCTACCGTGTCTCACACTCCAACAGGCTTTGAGAAAGTCGTATTTACACTGCAGCAGCAGAAGATGGCATTCGCAAGCAAGTTTCAGTTCGAGCTTTCAATCTTTTGAATGACACGAACCAACTATACCCAACCAAAGCTTTACTACAAGTAAGACATCCACGGAGCGCTCACGCGCTTTTTTTGCGTTATACAGGGTCGCTTAGTGCCATCCAGTCTCTGCATGTTTACGCAGTTTCTCCAGACTAAAATATCAGAGTCGGTGTTACCATCTGTGTTAGGAGAGGCATGCAGTTGCATGCCTTGCCACGAGATGGCGCCACGGCGGCAGGGTGAGGACGCCTTTCGCCGGGCTCGAGAGATGGCGCGCGGGATGCGCGGCGGTGTGGGAAGGGGACATCGGCGGACGGAGGGTGAGAGAGGAACGAGGACAGACGGCGAGCGGTGAGCGCGCGTGCAGCGCGAGTGCTCGGGAATAAAAGAGTTCCGGTTACGAGAGTGCCTTTGTTCGAGAACGTAAGCTGCAGCGAGCTAGCGTGGAGCTCGCTGGACTCTGACAAGTGGGGGCTCGTCCTCTGAACCCAACTACCCTGCTAGACCAACGGCAAGTCCTGCGAGGCAGTTTACGTCTTCATCTCGCCAGCACGCCGACATGAACGCAAACAACGTGGTCAGCGAACTGCTGGCCCAGACGGACGGCAGTGCCATGGACCGGGAGCGATTGTCCTCGTGTGTGCGTGACGTGCTCCTGAACACTCCGCTACAACAGGACACCGAGGCGCGCACGCAGGAGCCGACGCCTGGAAGTGCGGCAACATCCAGTTGCCGAAATTCATCGGATATGAGGACAAGCAGAGCCCGACGGACTTCCTCGACAAGTTCGAGAATTTCTGCCTGGTTACGGGCGTTCCGGACAGCAAGCGCGTCCGGCAGGTCCTCCCGGCCGCACTGGAGGGCACAGCGAAGCTTTGGTGGCGCTTTGCGGGAGGCTTCGAAGACTGGGAGAGCTTCGTGAAGGAGTTCCACGCGGAATTTGCGTCGGTCGATTACAAGCATCGGCTGAAGGAAGAACTCGACCGACGCACACAGCACCCGCAGGAAAACTTGCGCCACTTCATCCACGTCATTGCCGAATTCTACGACAGGATCGGCGAGACGGTGTCCGACGAAGAGAAGGTGAGACGTGTCAGGCGTCAGATGCACCCAAAATTTCAAGACTTGTGCGAAGGGCTCACGTTCGCGAATCTGCGCGAGTTTGCGAAGGAAGCCGGCGGCGTCATGGAGCGTGCATGGCACCGCCTCAAGTACGTTCCGCCGCCGCCAAGAACGGACCAAGTTGCCAAGGACCTCGCTTTTGCGGAGCTGCACCCCACAGTGCCCAACCAGTGCCCTCCATCCACGCTGGCTGCCGTGAGCGCTGGGGTGGCCCCTCAGCCATGGTGGCCCCTGCATCCAGCAGCAGTGCAGTCATCCTACTGCAAGGACCAGATGTGGGGTCCAAACACAATGCCCTGCCAGCCAGCACCGCAACTGCCACCACAGTGGGCAGTGCAGCAGCCCCAAACTTTGGCTACCTCGTTTCAACCTATGCCGCAGCCAACACCACAGTGGGCAGCACCGCAGCATCCAACCTGGGCACCACCTCTGCCACAACAGGGTCAACAGTGGCTTCAAACTGCACAGCAGGCCCCAAGCCTGCAGCCTGCCTCCAACAGAGGACAAGTGTGTCAACGCTGTGGTGGGGTTGGACACTCTGCCCGATACTGCGCAACTGGCAGACAACGCAACCAGCAACGCTGCTACAGGTGCAACGAACGTGGACATCTGCAGGCTAACTGCCCGGGAAACGGGCGAGCGTAGAGGCTGACCCGGCCAGCATCTACGAGACTGCCTTGCAAGTTGCAGCAACAGCCGGAGGGAGGGAGCCCTTGCTCGAGCTCACCGTGGGTAACCAGGTATTCCTTGCCCTGTTGGACACTGGGTCCAGTGTTAGTTTAATGGGGGACCCAGCTGTGGTGGCTGCTCAGGCTACTGGTGCAGGACTCAAGCAGGAGACCCATTCCCTCAGGTTGGCAACAGGATGGTCAACCACAACTCAGTCCATCAGATGCCGTATCCGTTGGTCGGGTGGATGCCGCAAGCAACGATTCATCCACATGCCGGGACTGTGCCGTGACATTATCTTGGGCAGAGACTTCTTGATCGCAGCGGGTCTATCAATACATGTGGCCCTCGGAGGTTGGACCTTGGGGACGGAGATTCAGGAGCTGGTCCGCTTTGGCAAATCCTCGGAAGTTCCACCTGTGGCCCTGTCCGAGGAAGTGTACTCACTGGAGGAGCTGTTTGCAGCGCCCAGAGAAGTTGAGACCTGCCCAGAGGAAGCCATGGTCAGGGGGACTCCCGGAGAAAAGGCAGAAGGCGACCGGCGGATCGTGACAGTGCTCAATGACTACAAAGACACTTTCACGGTACAACCTGGACGCACCTCGCTGATCCAACACAGCATCGACACTGGTGATAGCCGACCCGTTCGTTGCAAGATGCGACCAGTAAATGCAGAGAAACGAGCCATAATAGATGAATGCATCAAGGATCTTCTGGATCAGGACCTAATAGAGCCAAGCACAAGCTCCTGGGCCAGTGCCCCTGTCCTGGTGGCCAAGAAAACTGGCGGCTACCGACTCGCAGTGGATTATAGACCACTCAACGCAAGGACTGATGTCCCAGTGCATCCGATGCCCCGGACGGACTGGATCCTGGCACAACTTGGCAAAGCAAGGTGGTTTACTAGCCTTGACCTGTCCCAAGGCTTCTTCCAGATTCCAGTGGCAACACGGGACATTCCGAAGACTGCGTTTCTGTGTCACCAGGGAACGTTCCAGTTCAAACGCATGCCATTTGGTGTAGCCGGAGGCCCAGCCACATTTCAGGCCTTAATGGACAAAGTGCTTGATGGAGTGAAACACAGGTACTGCATGGCGTTCCTAGACGATGTCTTGGTCTTTTCGGAGTCGTTTGAAGATCATGTAGTGCACTTACGGGATGTACTACACAGGATCGCAGAAGCGGGACTCACCATCAATCCCAGCAAAGTGCAGCTCTGCAAGCAGTCGCTTAAATTCCTAGGCCATGTCATCTCTCCGGGTAAATGCCAGCCGGATCCAGAGAAGGTTCGAGCAGTTGAAGAGTACCCCACCCCAACATCAGTCAAACAGCTGCAGGCGTTCTTGGGACTGGTGGGATACTACCGCACATTCATTCCACGATTTTCAGACATCGCAAAACCTCTCACGACGCTGCTGAAGAAGAACGCACCTTGGAGGTGGGACCAGCCACAGCAGGGAGCTTTCAAATCCCTAAAGTCTTGGCTTACAGAAGAGGCAGTGGTGGCCTTGCCCGACCTCAACCGCCCCTTCATCATTGAGACAGATGCCAGTGGCATTGGCATCGCCGCAGTCCTCCTGCAGGAGAATGATGGACACCTCAGGCCAGTGTCCTTTATAAGCCGAACGTTGACAGAAGCAGAGAGCAACTACACCGTACAGGAGTGGGAATGTCTGGCAGTTGTATGGGCACTGGACAAGTTTCGCCCATACATAGAGTTTGCCCACTTTGAGGTACACTGCGACCATGCATCACTCTCATGGATGTTCCACACGGAGCAAACCTCCAGCAGAGTGAAGAGATGGGTGCTCCGTCTGCAGGGCTTTAAGTGCATCGTCAAGCACAGGCGGGGCAAAGCTAACATCCCTGCTGATGCTCTAAGTCGTTGCCCAGTGTCTGCTCCAGAGCCTCCTTCACCGTCTACTGCTGAGGACTGGTTTCCGATCGAAGTGAGTGAACCCGTTCCTTCAATTCGATTTGAGGAGGTTGCCGCCTCAGAGTCTGTGGACATATCGCTGCTGAGGGATGGCAAAAGGTTGGCTGCAGAACAACGAAAGGATGAGCTTCTGAGAACAGTAATTGACTTCATGGAAAACAACTCTTTACCCAGTGATATTAGGGAGTCGCGTAGAGTGCAAGACCTGGCAGCAGATAGTGAGATTGACGACACAGGTCTCCTGCTGTACGTGGGCCAGAGCAACAAGGTTCCGTGGCTACCCCTCCAACTGAGATCACTGGTGTTACAGGTGGAGCACGACCATCCGCTTAGTGCTCATGCAGGATACTTTAAGACGCTCCGACGGACTGAGAGGCGATTCCACTGGCTTGGAATGAGGGCAGATGTGTCTCGTTACGTTCGTGCCTGCAAGACATGCCAGGCCTTCAAGCCACGACGACAAAAACCGAAGGGCCTTATGGATAGTTCTTGGGCCACTGGCCCCATGGAGCACTTGAGTGTCGACCTCATCGGACCGCTTCCTGCCACAGCCAAACAGAACAAGTACATCCTGGTCATCCTGGACAAGTTCACGAAGTTCATTGAGCTCTCTCCTCTCCGGGCACCAACATCTAGAGCCATTGTGGAGCGGATGGTGGACATCTTCTGCCGACATGGGGTGCCCCAGAGTATCTCCAGTGACAACGGCCAACCGTTTGTAAGTGGATTGTGGAAGGGTGTGCTCAAGCACTGGGGCATTGCAGAACGCCATACGGTACCGTACAGACCAGCAGGCCAGACAGTCGAGCGGCACAATGCCACAGTCAAGCAGGCTATTGCAGCCTACTGTGGCACCCACCGTGACTGGGACAGGCGCCTCCCAGAGGTGGCGTTTGCCATGAGGACGTCTGAGAGTGTGGTGACCGGATACACGCCAGCCTTCCTCTGCTACGGCCGAGAACTTCGAACCCCGTGGGAGTTTCGCCCACACGAACACTCCGAGACCCAGCCGTCCACTTCTCACGTCTTCAGTGCAGAGCTCAGCCAGCACCTCAAAGACGCCCTCGACTTTGCGAGAGACCACCAACGCAAGGCGCAGGAGACACAGCGACGACACTACAACCGGAGGCGACAACAGTGTGAGTTTGCTGTGGGTGACTTCGTTCTGCGAGACTCACACACGCTGAGCAACGCCAGTCGGGGAATAACTGCCAAACTTGCCCCTCGACGCTCTGGACCCTTTGCCATTGCGGCCCGGGTAGGGGAAAACGTGTACAGACTGAAGGACCCTACGACGGGCCGACGGTGTGGACTTGCCAATGTCGACCAGTTGGTGCGGTACTATGACTCGTAGGCATCGCTATTCACATTATGCACAGATTAAGGAGGGGGATCTGTTAGGAGAGGCATGCAGTTGCATGCCTTGCCACGAGATGGCGCCACGGCGGCAGGGTGAGGACGCCTTTCGCCGGGCTCGAGAGATGGCGCGCGGGATGCGCGGCGGTGTGGGAAGGGGACATCGGCGGACGGAGGGTGAGAGAGGAACGAGGACAGACGGCGAGCGGTGAGCGCGCGTGCAGCGCGAGTGCTCGGGAATAAAAGAGTTCCGGTTACGAGAGTGCCTTTGTTCGAGAAACGTAAGCGAGCTAGCGTGGAGCTCGCTGGACTCTGACAACTGTCTTTGCTAATATATAGTATGGCAAAGTGGCTACACATTTTTGCTTCGAAAAATGCAAAATTTTTAGCTCCCAGCAGTTTCTAGTAACATACCTGTAACAGAAGAGCGCCGCACGAGGGCTAGTTGTGTCAGCGTTTGCCTGGAACTCGTGCCCCTTCTGACTGAACGCCAGAGCACAGGACTCGTCTGCTTCTATAACTTTGCACAGGGGTTGCAGTGAGCGTCACGATGCCCAGCTCCAATTGGCTCCAATTGGAAGATAGTGGGTAGGCCTCGAGGCAGCTAGCATAAATATCCAAAGCGTGTTAATGTGCTTTCTGGAGTCCCCTATTTATGGCTCAACTACGACGAGCCTACTTCAGGGAGATCCTAAAGGTCCACAAAAAATATGCGTGTAAAGCATCCCACCGGCGTATCAAAAGATGCTAGCGATTAAAGTCGTGCCCTTTGCGACGAGACACCGATGCGAGGCCTCGCATGACGGAGGTTCACTTTGACTGCACAAATCGAGAAGACAAGCGGCGCAGCGAAGTTTTGAAGGATGCACCACACCTCTGGGTTCTCCTAGTTTCCCGCTCTCTTGGGTTTTCTTCGTGGGCCTCTACCCAGCTTGCCTGCCCCATTAATTTAGCTTTGAATAATAGCGACCGTTTGGCCGCTCACTGCACGCGGCCGAACCTGCTCTCTGCCCTGCAGGAGTGGGGAGGTCTTCACGGGGATGCGGGTGACTGACGCCAAGTTCGGGACAAGGAGAGCGTACAGGGCCGAGTTGCCGGGTTGGATAGAAGACGAGCGGGCCTTGGCGGTGGCACTTCTGCTGGTACCTTTGCCGGATCACCGTTGCCGTTGTTTGCTTCCCGCGCTGTTGAGCCCGCTTACGAATCTTGTAAACATTGCATATTGGCATTTAAGAATGAAAAGGGCTTCCGAATTAGTAACTTTACAAAATCTGAATCTTTATGTATGTTCCTGGAGAGCAAGTGGTACCATGTATATATTCTGGCCGGTAGCTGGCGTGGCTCCGCCGTCTCCCCTTACCTCAGTGCAGCCATCACCACCTAGAATAATCGAGGCCCGAGAACACTTCTCCCTCGTCCTCCAGGACTTCGTCACGGTCAAATAGCGCCAACTGGCAATCGGACCCGAGCCCGACGCTCGAGTGTCCTTCGACGTGAATGCTGACGCAGCACTCATATCCAATCTGCGCCATCGCTCCATCTCGCTGTGATGACGTCAAAATTCTAGTATACAGTCTTTGATGATTCTGAGTGTGTTGCTGCAGCAAGGCATGTAAGGTTGTACCTTGAGGTACAACCTCAAGAGACAACCTCTAGGACGACCTCAAGGGATGACTTCTAAGACGACCTTGAGGGCAGCTTCTCGAATGATCCTCAGGAACGACCTAAGGACGACGTCTAGGACGACCCCAGGACAACTTCTAGGACAACCCTAAGGACGGCGTCTAGAGAATTTCAACCCTTCCACCTGGTGAAAACCAGAGGGAAAAGTGGCCACCACTATAGGCGACTGTCATAGATGGCGGGATCGAGGTGATGAGCAGACCCGCAGACAACCGGCAAGCCGGTTGCCTGGGTTGCCGCCATCACTCAGATGGCGGTAGCTGTCTGGAGTTTTGTGTCGACACGCTGCTTGTCCACGGACATGATACTAGGGAAACTAGCTTTTAACAGCTCCACTGTATATATAGAGGAGTCAAAAGATCTCGTTCTTGCCCAAAAACGCATGCCTGTGAAAAAGCAGAGGTGGCTTCAGGCCCCCAATGAGCTTTGCTCGTGCATTGAGGATCTCCAGATTGTCTAGAATGGATCCCCAGTCCTTCGGCGGCACGGGCCTTGTAGCCCCAAAAGTTTGTCTCGGTTTCTTTCTTCTCACACACCTGCTCGCTTTTAAGAAAGGGGCACCTGGTCGTGCAGAACCTTTTCCCGGAGCTTCTGCCGGCGCTTCAGCTGGAGAACCAGGAGCTCTGGCGGGGCTTGCGGAGAGCAGCCACTGTGAGCGGGAGATCCCGGAGGCGGTGGCCAAGAGGCTGACGCTCTTCCAGCAGACGCTGCTCGTCCAGGCGCTGAGGCCCGACCGCCTCTCGTCAGTGCACTCACGCTCTTCGTCAGCAGGGTTCTAGGTAAGCCTCACTCGGAATTTCTTTCACACTGAACCTGAGTGAGGCAGGCCTTGCACAAACATCATTACATATACCGTATTTACTCGCATAATGAACGCACTTTTTTTCCCGAAAAATCGATGCAAAGTTGGGGGTGCGTTCATTACGCGGGGTGAAGATTTTCGCGTCCGTATTTACTCGCATAATGAAAGGCCCTTTTATCCCGAAACATCGACGTGACTTCTTATCCCTGTTACGCGCGGCGGCGACTGAAAACCAAGCCTACGATGGGCAAAAAAAGCTCCTCTCCATGTTTTCTTTCTTGCGCATTTCTTTCTTTCCGCTCCGCTTTTCTTTCTTATTTCCTTGCATGCGACCTCAAAACCAAGCCAAGCGCTGTGTAAAAAAAAAAGAGAGAAAAAGCTTGTTTTTATGTTTCTCTTTTCTCTTGGTTCGGTGGACTTTTTTTGCCGCCTTTCGCAAGCTGTTTTTGCTTTGATTAGCCGGGCTTTTCTTTCTTATCTCCTTGCGCTAGTGTATTGCATGACAACCCGGAAACTAAACTCGCTATGCGCAAAAAGCAAAGAAAAAAAAGCTCCTTTTTATGTTTTTGTTTTCTTTTCTTTTGGTTCCGTGTTTTTTTTTTTATTTTTTGTCGCCTTTCGCAAGCTGTTTTGCTTCGCATGAGGCGAGGACTTCTCCGCTTCTTTTTTCTTGTCTCCTTCCGCGACGGCGCGCGACCCAAAGTCCAAACTGCGCTGTGCAAGAAAAAAAAAAGCTCCTCTCCATGTTTTTTTTTCTTGCTTCCGCTGGATTTTTTTTTTTTTTTAACGCCTTTTGCAAGGTGTTTTGTTCTCCCCGCTACCCATGCATTCACGACCTCACTGCACCAGAATAGAAAAGTGCATTCATTTCGCGCGCGTGGGGGGAGGGGGTCAAAATTTTGACGTCCGAGTTGGGGGTGCGTTTATTACGCGAGGAAAAAAAAAGTCGAAATTTTGAGAGCCGACTTGGGGGAGTGCGTTCATTACGCGAGTGCGTTCATTGTGCGAGTAAATACGGTATGCGTGTAAAAATTAAATGTCCTCTGGATACGCCACAGATGGTTGACTCATGCAGCAATCTCCCAAACCCATTATAATAAAGGCTTCATAGATCTCCCTCATAATTTTGTCCCTATGTCTACCGATAATAGTTGTATTAACCATGGGTTATTGGCTTGCAGGAACAAACTTGGCCGTGTAAGGGAAAGTGACCTCCAACTGTGGACCCGGAGGGACAGGTTATGTTCAGGAAGTTTGTCATTAATACAGTCAAACCCACTTATAATAGAATGCGATAGTTCCGCGAATAGTGGTCGTTTTATCAGTGGTTGGTTATATCCAGACTTACCTTTAAAACATATTATAAATGAAGCTGGTATTGGTAGTTTCGCTCTACCAGCTCTTTATTTAAAGAAACTGTTTGCACGATTCTAACGTGCACCCCAATTCTAATGCGCACGCAGATTTAGCTTCCAGATAATCAAAAAGGAAACTGCTGCCGATTCCATCGCGCAGGTAAAATAATGAAAATTGACCAGATACCTCATAGAACAGATTTTATGAAACGCTACGCCCATGCAAAAATAAATGTTGCGCACTAGTCAGACGATGGTTCTTCGCTGTCCACCAGAGCTAATTAATACTTGCTTTGGTTTTAAGCGTTTCTAAGTGCCGCGCTTCCTGCGCATGTACGAGGTCATGGGCCGTCGCCTCTGGCAGAGTAGTCTTTCAAACAACTCGCTTTCTGCGAGCTTTTCTCCAGTCGAGAGTCAACGTTTATTCCACCCTGTGAGTAGTGGTCGTCTGATGTTGTGCACTGTACTTGAAATTTCATTTGGTAACTCGGCACTTTACAGTCTTCTTTGTAATTTACCTTGTTGGCATAGAATTATCGTGTTAGCATCATACTGAGCAAAGTCACGTTTCGTCAATATGGACTCATTAATATGGATGCCCACGCTCTAGAAACAACATTTTCGTGGATGAGACCGGGTAAATATGTGCATTTCTGTCTCGTTATTATAGATGACTCGCATTATGGTTGCTTTCACTTATTCCTGAGGAATACCGTGTTTGATGAACATGGGTTCCATGCAGGTTTGAGGAACTGTCCCCCCAGGCGCTTAATTTCCAGCGACTGCACGCGGCAGAGAGCGGCGCTACGGAGCCAATCTTGGTTGTGACCTCTCCGAGCGTGGATGCCTCCCAGGAGTTGCTCGATGTTGCCAATGCAGTCAGGGGCTCCAACAAGTACCACCAGGTTGGTCCTTTTAGAGCTTTCCATCTTAACTCTGCATGGACCCATTGGTCGTAACCTTTAACCCTCGGAGGATTAAAGGTTACCTCTCCGCTTAATTTTGTCGAACCATTTTCGTGGTTGCACCCCGTGCACGTGGGGGCCGGTGAGGACGGGGATTGTCCTAGCTTCCCGCCTCTCTTCAAGGTGTCGATGGGACAAGGGCAGATGGACCTGGCCCTGGAGTACTTGAAGACGTGCGCGCAGGAAGGCTCCTGGCTGTGCCTCACAAACCTCCACCTGGTCACCGGCTGGCTGCCCCACCTCGTCAAGGTACGCCCAGAACGCCTCGAGAGTACCGGTGCCCGGAGCGCACCTTCGACCGACGCGTTCAGTGTCGTCACGCCGCCCGTGCGTCGAAAGCGGTCCCCAAGTGGCGACCACGTTACGTCACGGAGGCCGGAGTGCCGCGTCATCGGATGTCGCGATCCCTGCGGTCGAAGCTAAATGTTCCGGGCCGGCAAAAAGTAGGAGCGAAGGCGAGGGTTGGCATTGTCGTTGCATCCCAACTGCTGGTTGCCGTAGCTTGCGTGGACTTTAAGCTCGAGCGCAATTGCAGCAGGAACGGGTGCCTTCCACATGCACTAGCTCTGCTGTGGCACCCCCAGGGTTTTTGGACGCAGTAAATGCACCAGGAATAGCTGCCTTCCAGGCACGGTAGTATCAATGTTCTTGTCCCAGTTTCAAATGCACGCGTGACAACTGTTCTTTGTTGCATCGCGTGACGTTTGCTCGGGCACCAGGCTCCCAGCGTGCCACTTTGTTCCATGGGGCATCTAGGGCACTGCTGATGAGAGGGGAAATTCCGAAGAGGAGCTCCTCACGATTTAGATGAGATTTTAGCAGACCCCTTGACTCAGGCTGTCTTCGCAAGCAAGAGGACAGAAAACCGTTCTGTACCTTTTGTTAGTATGTCTATAAAAGTCGGTTTTAACTAGCATGTCTATAAAAGTCGGTTACAACTAAGAAAGCCCATCCTTTGGGAATGATTATCTACGTTAATGCGAATAGCATCAAACGGTGCGGAGTTATGCGCGTTCGTCAGGTGGCCGGCACACTCTAGATACGCCAGCCCACTCTTGAGGCGATTCTAAATTTGTTGACACTTTCACAGCCCTGCGCACGATCTCCGCAGCCCAGCACGTGCGTTTGTGTCACTTAGGAAGGCGAGCAAAGCACGCGCCATACGCACAAACACTCAAAATGGTACCGACCAGACTTTCTGGCGTCTCAGCTAGTCTCAACCAACGGTACTCTAAACGGTTGTTTATATCTTTACCATAGGACGCGCTTTACAGCGCTGTCACAACTACCGGTGCGCGCGCGTTCCATGCACGAGGGCTCATTCCGCTCTCGTGAGGCTGAGCACGGCCGCTACATCACCCTCTCCCGAGCGCGGGAGAGGGTGAGCTAGCGGCCGTGCTCAGCCTCACGAGAGCGGAATGAGCCCTCGTGCATGAGCGCGCGCACCGGTAGCTGTGACAGCGCTGTAAAGCGCGTCCTATGGTAAAGATATAAACAACCGTTTAGAGTGCGTTGAATGACTGCCTTCATAGCTCTGTGGTTAGCGCGTCTGCCTGCTGATCAAAGGGTCAACGGTTCGAATCCCAGCCGGCGCCGGTCTTTTTTATTTATTTATCGACCCGCGGCGTAAGAGGTTAGATAGCCAGATAGATAGATAGATACATAGACGAAAAGTGCGTGAAGTATCCAAAGAATGCTATTGCGCATTAATACCAGTGATGTGATCACTGTGCCGTTTGCAGAAGAGCGCTTACCCTGCCACATCTTTGCTGCGTTTTGCCAAACTGTAAGGAATTCGGCGCTGTAGATACGAATAACGTTCTACTGAACGCGTTTTATTTTTCTGAAGGATTCCGCAAGAATAACGAGATTAAAACTGCGAGGAATGTTCATGCATCCTAACCAAGTGACTTGAGTTGTTTAGTCTACCCTCACGGAGGTCTGGCCGCATCCACCCCGAACTGGTGACAGGTATCCCTGTTGCGTGCCAGCCTCCTCCGCAGCTCGGGAGAGCCTGTTGCGGGGAAGATGGATGTTGTCGCTACTGAGCCTCTACAGCACCAACGTTGCACCAAGACGTAATTTTGCTTCTTAATACTGAAAATATGATAGCTCGGGCCCCGCTACATGGCCTGATCGTTACAGTAGTCTTGTGCAAATTTTCGGAACTTTCGATTATCGCCTCAAATAAGGTAATAAGCAATTTTATCGTCGTATCAAACTCTGACAGTACTCGAACTTTTAATAATATTTGTCACGTTTGTGGTCTGTTCTGGTGATATGAACAATAATGAATTCCAAGGACACTTAAGCACTTCTTACTGTCGAGACTGGTTATAACGAAGTCGGTTATAACGAAATATACGGCTAGACGAAGCAATCACGATTTCCCATTCTTTTTTGCACTTCGTTATAATATATAGCGAAATAGCGAATACAGCGAAGTGATTTCTACTATGTTCACTTCGTGTTATAAGCGGTCTCGACAGGTTGTGAATGCGCATGCGAGATGTCCGCTCCCTTAGTTTGTCTGCAGTGCACTGGCGTGGACGGCCACTTTTACGCTACTGCCGAGGTGCCAACAATGTAGATGTTCCTTGGTGTTCCTGCCATGTGCCTTGGCACCGAGAGGAGCAGAAGTGCCCGCAGCCCCCACCCCCGTCCAGTAACGCCTGACACGAGAGCGGCGGCCAAGCGCGCACTCGTAAGCGGCCGCTAATGGCTATCTAGGAGCCATTTTGCTCAGCCATTGAGAGAATGGGCATTTCTTTCACTGTTTGTTTTGCGGTTACAGATGCCGCCGGCTTACCGCTCCATGGGATAGTTAATGCTCTCGCATTTAGAGTGCGAAGGACAGACAGGGACAAGACAATGAACATGTACCCTTCTGGCAGGTTGGTTAGCTTCACTGAGTGCACTTCTCTTTGTGCACTGGTGTGCTGCAGTGAAGCAAAAGCCACAAAGTAGGTATCACGCTTTTGGCGTTATCTTGCTGCGTTGCAGCGCATCCCATAATGACGTCACACGTGACGTGTCACGTCACGAGGGTTACCCTCACGACGGTTACCTTCACGAGGGTCGCAAGGGTTACCCTCACGAGGGTTACCTCATGTGGGCTGCCCTCGTGAAGTCACGTGTTACGTCATTATAAGAAACACTTGACGTAGAACATCATGTGACATCACACGCATTTAACATTGCCGATACTCCTGCCAAATTTAGCGGGAAACTTTTCCGCTAAATCTGGCCGAAAAATATTCCTGCTAAATTTACCCTTGTGACGTCGCATGTGGCATCACATGTGACGTCACAAGGGTAAAATTTCCCTAAATTTAGCGGGGATGGAAGAGGGGCATACCCTCCCCTCCTCCACCTCAAGAGCTGCACTTTAATTCGGCGTTACAGATAATTGCAAACATCGTTAATTTTTTTTTGAACTGCAATTACAATTTTTTTAAATGTTCCTTAACAATGTTGTAACTTTTTTTCTTGGTTTATTTGAGTATTGACATATTTCTTGCCTTGTTCATTTATACTAATGTATTTTTACCTCGTTAGCATTGCATTCTCGTATTTTTGAATAACTAACCTACTCTCTCTCTAATGCCTTCGGGCCGTGAGAGTAAAGAAATGAAATGAAATTTCTGATACACTGCGATATCCTGACGATAGCTTTTTAACAAGTTGAGATGTAGCGAGGGCACTTGGTTAATTGTGAGCTTTGTATGGATTGCCCTGTAGATTTATTTTTTGGCAATGTTTTTGCTTAGTTATCACCTTCAGATACCTTCCATCTGTTCGATAGGCAGTTAAGTAAATAAAAACAGTTAGCTCGAGCAGTGGATGGAAGCTTCAGAATAACCTAACGAGTGGCGGGATTGCTTTTAATTTTAAGAAGGCGTAAATATTGTTTGCATAGTGACTTTTTGTTATCACGAAGTTCTAAATATAAAACGTTGGTGTTGTTCATGACCAAAGGACAAAAGCTTTGTTTTTATCTGAATTAAGAATTCCAGTTTTATTACACCCTTTAAAACTGGAACGAAGCAGCAATTTTGGTGCTTGAAGTTATTTTATTCTTACATTATTTTAGTTGAACATACACTACCGTAAAATACTTCGTACAAGCGCCCACCATTAACTTTTCCCAAACTTGAAAATTCCGCAAATTATAAATTAAAGCACGGGTGCGCAACTCAAAAATAACGCGGGCCACAAAATTTTTTATTGGGAGCTGCGCGGGTTTTTAATATCTGGCATCATCGCACTGGTTGCCGTCTTGAGCACATCTCCGCAGTGTCATGTCCACGGGCCGCACAAAAGTGCCCGCGGGCCGCATGTTGTGCACCCCTGCGTTAAAGAGATACTACAGTCGAACCCCGCTACAGCGAAATTGATGGTGCGCAAGAAAAGATTTGTTGTAGCGAAAACTTTGTTCTTGTGAAATTCACAAAGAAATGGCATACCTGAACTGGTAGACTACAGAAATCTGTTGAGCCAGCCGGTGCTAGTTTTGAAGTTGTCAATTCTGAGCAGGCAAGCGAAATTTAAGGCCTTCTGCTGCACGACGCTTCCACTGATGGGTATCTCAATATTTTGCCCTCGTCGCCACAAACCATGTATAGATAGCCTTGTCGAGCTCTTCGTGCGCCGATGGTGTCAGTTTCTTTTGCTTGGCCGATGTCCCCAATGCAAGAGCCTTTTCGATTGCATCTTTTGACTTTAGGATCATTGACAAAGAACTCGATGGAATTCCTAACTTTTCCGCTTATGACAGCTTTCTTCTGTCCACTTGCAACTTTGGCCAGGATGAGAGCTTTATCTTCTAAAGATAAAAACTTTTGCGTTTTGCTTGGCGGTGCCATGTCCAAAAAGCCCGCGTACCATACTGACAAAAAGACAACCGACAAAACGAAAAAGACGACTGAGCTTCGGCTTTGAATAGTCTGCAGCAGAGGATTATCAAACCAAGAGCAAGGGTGCAACCAACATCTGCTTTGGATAGTCTGCAGCAGAAAAATATCAAGCCAAGAGATAGGGTGCAACCAACATTGGTGCAACAGTGAAGAAAGGCCAGCCTCATCGCCGTTTCCATCGAGTAATGGCGGCCTGCACGCCCGGTCAACGTTGTGCTCGGGCACCGGCTATCAGGGGCAGTTGCTGGTGGTTCAACACGCCTTTTAATCTTTATAGTAGACATATTTTATGTGCTAAAATGCACCAAACTGCACGAAAGTTTGTTTTCCATACGGAAAATTAAACTTTCGAACTTCGAATTGTTCTGTGAAGTTTCATTCAAGCGGAACGGCACAAGAAACAGTGTTCGCTGTACTGAGACTTTTTATGCATTGACTCTTATGGACCGTTGACGGGGAACCAAAAATATTCGTTGATCCAGAAATTTCGTTGAAGCGGTGTTCGTTGAAGCGGGGTTCGACTGTACAGCGAAATTTCGGCGCTTATTTCTTGGTCTATTCGTGCTCAAGGGAGCAGTACCACATCAGATGCACCAATCTCTCGTTAAAAAAGACACGAAAAGGAATTTTAAAACGAAGTAAACGATTAGCAAAGAGCACCTGGTGGATGTCGCCAAAGCCTCATTTGTAATGCCCGTCTAGGAACCTTGACAGCTAGTGACGATGACTGTCTTGCCTAGAACTATACATGCCTTGAACCTGACGTCACCCCGCCAGCTCTCCGGCCACCATGAGAGAAAAGGGAAGGAGGAACTGCTCTCTCACCGGGACTTGGTTTTGTGTGTCCCAAACGTGGCTATTGTCCCTCCACAAGATTATGCAAGATTAACCAGTTACTCAAAATTCATACAAAAGCAGCTTTGCGGTTAGTTGCGGTGGCCCGATCTGTGGCGTGCTGCGGCCTCTTCAGTGGCTAGAACGGCTAGGAGATCCTGTCGACATCAGCCTCACTGCGGCTTTGCTCGTCCTGAGACAATCTACATCACGTATGCGCCGAATGTGACGTGCTCTCCACTGGCTGCTCTCCGAGCGCTTGCCAGAGTGGGCCGTTTATAACGAAAAATACAGCCATTAGGCTCAAAGTACAAACGTGCGATTGTCATTTATGGGTATCGTGGATCATATTCAGCCTATTTCTGAACACGACTGGTATATTTCAAATTTCGTTGAAGTATCTCTTTAAAGGGCAACTCCGCTTCAACTTTGTGTTGAGGCAAGAAAGTAAATTTTGAGAAAACAGGAAAAGATTTTCAAAACCTGCTTGTAAACAGCCCGGATATGGAACTTTCGGTCAGGGTAACTAAATAAACGCACATTTTCTATGTGGTCACTAGAATGTATATTGTTTGTGCCTTCTAAATAATAGAAAACAACTTGGGGGATGGTTAAGCTTTGCTTTTAAGAGTGGAACGCAAGAGCGTTATCGGGTCCCGTTCGCAGTCTTCTCATATGAACACATGCTCGTTGCCAAGCCGTGCAAGCGTGTGTGCGTGGTCTAGTCCGTAGCGTAACATGTCACGTGACGTCGCACGTGGCTGTGACGGCATGACCTTATGAACCCGATAAATTTGTCGGAAAAAGTTTTTGCTAGATTTGGCGGGAAAATTTGCCGCTAGATTTGGCGGGAAACTTTTCCGCTAAATTTGGCGGGAAAATGGTCCCACCGATGCCGACTTTTTTGTGGCACGAGTTCCTTAATGCTATCACGTTAAAATGTTTTTGACATTTTTGTTTTTTAAGGGCAGGGTGTCTCCCTTAACCTTTCCTTTTTGTTTCGTGTGGGGACAGGAAATAGGAGCACTACGGCCTCACCAGGACTTCCGACTCTGGCTTACGACGGAGGCGCACCCCAAGTTCTCCAGCGTCTTGCTCGAGATGTGCCTCAAGGTGACCTATGAGGTAGGAAGACGAGAAATCAGGCTCGGTTATCCATGCTCGGCTTGAACTGTACAGGAGACAAGAAGCCATTTCTGATGTCCTTGCATGATAAACTGCGCCACAGTAATTCTCCGTCTCACACTTCCAGCACTTAAGAGGGTCCACTGCACGACACTGTTGGGTAAAGCAAGCAATCGCCGATTTCTTTCCTGATTTTTAAATGTATAGAATGTATAGGGCCAGCCTTAGTACTTTTGATCGATAGAGTGTGGAGGGTGCAGTCGCAAATCGCAAGCTCCGCGTGCAATCGGTGACTACTGTTGGATCAGGGTCTTTCCTCAATATGCTATCAGCAGCAGCAAAGCAGGCTACACAGACTACGAAGACGCCCTCGCTTGCCAGCTTTGTGTACTACCGAAGCGGATAAGAAGCAAAAACAGTGGGTGCAGCACAGGGAAGATGGAGGTGCAAAAGACGCGGGTGCAAAGCGAGAGCACCAAGCCCAGCCACGACGGTGCCCTATATATGTGTATAGTGTATATATACGTATAGAACAGGCCAATAAAGAATGTTCTAACAACAACATAGGCAGTTTAGCTTGCTGCCCTCCAATGCCTTTTCGAAGTTACTAAGTGTGAGGAAACGCCGACGTCGGTCTTGTGATCAGCTTTAACTAGTGCAGTTTCAAGGTGTACCTTGCTTCAGATGACCACGTTGCTTAGAAAGGTTGCAAGTTTTGTCATTTGAGGTAAATATCGCACAATCTGGTTGGATGAACGTGACCACTGAAGTGCCAAACCTTGACTTTACTTAATTGAGACATTGGTTTCATGGAAGGTGTACAGTCAAACCTGTTTATACCGAACTCGCAAAAAAAGAAAACGTCTACCAGTTCGATTAAATGGGTAGTTCGATATAAACGTTTTAATAAATTTGACTCCGAAAATCCACTTTCTGCTGACATATTACTCAATGAAATAGTCTTGCATTTTCTGCTGCTTTTTCTTCATTGCATCCGCGATAACAATATGTTTCTACGCTATCGACGGACTCCAAAATGCTGAGGTCGCTGCCTTCTATATTCACGCATTAGCGCCGAACTATGCCGACAGCACGGAGCACGTCCGAGCAGGAGCACCTCCTGCAGAGCGCCGTTTTGCTCTGCAAGTTGGCTTTCCCCTCAGGCAGGCGACTGCATTGGGGAAAGCCAGCTAGCCGAGCAAGCTGGCTTTTTTTCCTTTTGGGCGGTCGCATCAACCGCCCGGAAGAAAAATAATATTCTCTTTTGCGGACGGAGCGGGGAGAGGGAGCATAGAACACCCTCTCTCCGCTCCTTCCACAAGAGAGGTTTTTTTCTTCCAAGCGGTCGACGTGGCTGCTTAGGAAAAAAACCAGCATGCTCTGCAAGCTGGCTTTTCCCCAATGCGGCCGCTTGCGTTGGTGGAAAGCCAACTTGCAGAGCAAAATGGCGCTCTTGGCAGTTTGATATATCGGTAGCGGCTGCTATTTTTGTTTGATGTGACCATAGTTTTCGCTATATATTACTGTGCACAAAAAATTGTTTGATATAAGGGATAATTGGATGTAAACGGGTTCGATATAGTAAGGTTTGACTCTATTTCGTGGCATAGGGCAGCGATGAGTACCGAAATTCTCCTGACATCTTACTCGAATGGCTATGCATCAAATCGTGCCTTGCAGTCTACATTTTAGTTTACTTTTTTTCTTGGGGGGGGGGGGGGGCAATGCAGTTTATTTTATGGGTCTCCTATCCAGGTTGTTTGAAAAAGGTTTTGGGAGTGCAACATTCATATAGGAATACAAGGTCAGCTCCTCAGTGCGCCTTCCGGGGCGAAATCGCCTTTATTTTTCTTTTCAGTGCCCCGCCGGGGTAAAGAGAAACCTACAGAGGACCTACAGTGGCTGGACACCGCAGACCATTTCTGTGCGTGGAAACCTGCTCTGCTCTCAGGCATACTTTGTGCTAGCCTGGTTCCATGCAATTGTGCAGGAACGACGCACCTACATTCCTCAGGTGAGGCTCTGGTGATGACTCAGCAAGCTTCTCGAGGCTCAGAGTAGCAATGCACTGATAATAAGAACTGCTCAAAGAGTGCCCGATCAGAGAGCAACTGGCCAGAGAATGGCTAATCAAAGTGTCTGATAAAATAGTGTATGGTCAGAGAGCATCTAAACAGAAAGCGTCTGGTCAGAGAGTGTGACCAGAAAGCACATGATCAAAGAGCATCTAATTGGAAAGCTGGTCAGAGAGCTGGTCAAAAGGCACCTGTTCAGAAGGCATCTGTTCAGAGGGCATGTGCTCAGAGGGAACCTGGTCAGGGGGCATGTGGTCAAAGGGCATATGGTTGCAGGGCATGTGGTCGGAGAGCATCTGGTTGGAGGGCACTCTGTCGGAGGGCACCCGGTCATACGGCACCCGGCTATAGGGCGCCCCAACAGAGGGCACCCGGTCAGAGTGCACCCGGTCAAAGGGCACCCCGTCAGAGGGCGTCCCATCAGAGGGCACCTGCTCAAAGGGCACCCGGTTAGAGGGCACCTTGTTAGAGGGCACCCAATCAGAGGGCACCCGGTCAAAGGGCACCCCGTCAGAGGGCACCCGGTCAGAGGGTGTCTTGTCAGAGGGCACCCAGTCAGAGGACATCTTGTCGGAGGCCACCCAGTCAGAAGGCACCCGGTCAGAGGGCACCCAGTCAGGGGGCACTTCATCAGAGGGCACCCAGTTACAGGGCATCTCGTCAGAGGGCAGCCGGTGAGAGGCACCCGGTCAGAGCGCAGCACCCGGTCAGACGGCACCTTGTCAGAGGGCAACCGGTCAGCAGGCACCCGGCGAGAGGGCACCGAGTGAGGGGGTACCTGGTCAGAGGGCACTTTGTCAGGGCACCCGGTCAGAGGGCATTTCATCAGAGTGCACCCGGTCAGAGGGCACCCGGTCAGAGAGCACCTTGTCAGCGGGTGCCCAGTCAGAGGGTACCTAGTCAGAGGGCACCCGGTCAGAAGGCACCCCATCAGAGGGCGTCCAGTCAGAGAGCACCTGGTTGGAGGCCATCTCATCAGAAGGCATCTCTTAAGGGGGCACACAGAGGGCATATGGTCAGATGGTACCCGGTCAGGGGGCACCTGGGGAGAGGGCATCTTGTCAGAGTACACCCGGTCAGATGGCACCCGGTCAGGCGGCATTTCGTCAAGAGTGCAGACGGCACCCGGTCATACGGCACCCGGCTATGGGGCGCCCCAACAGAGCACATCCCATCGGGGCACCCAGTCAAAGGGCACCCCGTCAGAAGGCGTCCCATCAGAGGGCACCGAGTCAGAGGGCACCCGTTCAAAGGGCACCTTGTTAGAGAACACCCAATCAGAGGGCACCTGGTCAGAGGGCACCCCGTCGGAGGGCACCCGGTCAGAGGGTATCTCGTCAGAGGGCACCCAGTCAGAGGACATCTTGTCGGAGGCCACCCAGTCAGAAGGCACCCGGTCAGAGGGCACCCAGTCAGAGGGCACCTGGTCAGGGGGCACATCATCAGAAGGCATCTCTTAAGGGGGCCACAGTCAGAGGGCACATGGTCAGATGGTACCCGGTCAGGGGCACCTGGTGAGAGGGCATCTTGTCAGAGTGCACCCGGTCAGAGGACACCTGGTCAGAGGGCACCCGGTCAGATGGCACTCAGTCAGAGGGCACCCAGTCAGAGGGCATTTCGTCAGAGTGCACCCAGTCGGAGGGCACCCAGTCAGACGGCATCCGGTCAGACGGCACACGGTCAGAGGGAGCCCAGTCAGAGGGCACCCTGTCATAGGGCACTCGGTCGGAGGGCATCTCATCAGAGGGCACCCCGTCGGAGGGCACCCTGTCGAGGGGCACCCCATCAGAGAGCACCCAGTCGGAGGGCATCCAGTCAGAGGGCACCTCAATAGAGGGCACCTGGTCAGAGGGCATCTTATCAAAAGGCATCTCGTAAGGGGGCACCCGGTCAAAGGACATCTTTTCAGAGGGCACCCGGTCAGAGGACATCTCGTCAGAGGCCGCCCTGTCAGAAGGCACCTGGTCAGAGCGCACCTGGTCTGAGGGCACCCGGTCAGAGGGCACCCCGTCAGAGGGCACCCAGTCAGAGGGCACCCAGTCAGAGGGCACTTTGTCAGAGGGCACTTTGTCAGAGGGCATTTCGTCAGAGGGCACCCGGTCAGCGGGCACCCGGTGGGGACACCGAGTGAGGGGGCACCTGGTCAGAGGGCACTTCGTAAGGGCACCCGGTCAGAGGGCATTTCGTCAGAGTGCACCCGGTCAGAGGGCACCCGGTCAAAAGGGCACCCGGTCAGACGGCACCTTGTCAGACGGCACCTTGTCAGAGGGTGCCCAGTCAGAGGGTACCCAGTCAGAGAACACCCAATCAGAGGGCACCCAGTCAGGAGGCACCCCAATGGGGGCACCCCATCAGAGGGCATTCAGTCAGAGGGCATCTCATCAGAAGGCATCTCTTAAGGGGGCACATGGTCAGATGGTACCCAGTCAGGGGGCACCTGGTGAGAGGGCATCTTGTCAGAGTGCACCCGGTCAGAGGGCACCCAGTCAGAGGGAATTTCAGTCAGAGTGCACCCAGTCAGAGGGCACCCGGTCAGACGGCGCACGGTCAGACGGCAAGCGGTCAGAGGGAGCCCAGTCAGAGGGCACCCCATCAGAGGGCACTCGGTTCGGCGGGCATCTCATCAGAGGTCACACCCGTCAAAGGGCACCCCATCAGAGGGCACCCTGTCGGGGGCACCCCATCAGAGAGCACCCAGTGAGAAAGCATCCAGTCAGAGGGCACCTCATCAGAGGGCACCTGGTCAGAGGGCATCTTATCAAGAGGCATCTCGTAAGGGGGCACCCGGTCAGAGGACATCTCTTCAGAGGCCACCCGTGTCAGAAGGCACCTGGTAGAGCGCACCTGGTCGGAGGGCATCCGGTCGGAGGGCACCTGGTCAGATGGCAGGCGGTCGGAGGGCATGCGGTCGAATGGCACGTGGTCAGAGGGCACCCAGTCAGAGTGCACCCTGTCAGAGAGCACCCGTTCAGAGGGCACCCCATCAGAGGGCATCCAGTCAGAGGGCATCCCATCAGAAGGCATTTCTTAAGGGGGCACACAGTCAGAAGGCACATGGTCAGAGGGCACCCGGTCAAAGGGCACCCTGTCAGAGGGCACCTGGTCAGACGGCACCCTGTCAGGGGGCACCCGGTCAGGGGCCACCCAGTCAGAGGGCACTCTGTCAGGTCACCCGGTCAGAGGGCACCCAGTGAGAGGGCATTTCGTCGGAGCGCACCCGGTCAGACTGCACCTTGTCAGAAGGCACTTGTTCAGAGGGTAGCCAGTCAGAGGGCACCCGGTCAGAGGGCACCACGTCAGAGGGCACCTGTTCAGAAGGCACTTGGTCAGAGGGCACTCGGTCAGAGGGCATCTCATCAGAGGGCACCTGGTCAGAGGGCACCTTGTCAGAGGGCACCTTGTCAGAGAGCACCCGGTCAGAGGGCACCTAATCAGAGGGCACTTGTTCAGAGGGTACCCAGTCAGAGGGCACTCGGTCAAAGGGCACCTGGTCAGAGGGCACCCGGTCAGAGGGCACCCCGTCAGGGGCACCCAGTCAGAGGGCACCCGGTCAGAGGGCACTCGGTCAGAGGGCATCTCATCAGAGGGCACTTGGTCAGAGGGCACCTTGTCAGAAAGCACCCGGTCAGAGAGCACCCGATCAGAGAGCACCCGGTCAGAGGGCACCCGGTGAGAGGGCATTTCGTCGGAGCGCACCCGGTCAGAGGGCACCCGGTCAGACGGCACCTGTTCAGGGGTACCCAGTCAGAAAGCACTCGGTCAGAGGGCACCCCGGCCAGAGGGCACCCCGTCAGAGGGCACCCAGTCAGAGGGCACCTGTTCAGGGGGCACCCGGTCAAAGGGCACTTGGTCAGAGGGCATCTCATCAGAGGGCACCTGGTCAGAGGGCACCTTGTCAGAGCACCCGGTCAGAGGGCACCCTTCAGAGGGCACCCTGTCGGGGGGCACCCCGTCAGAGGGCACCCAGTCAGAGGGCACCCAGTCAGAGGGCATCCAGTCAGAGGGCATCCAGTCAGAGGGCACCTGGTCAGAGGGTATCTCATCAGAAGGCAGCTCGTAAGGGGGCACCCAGTCAGAGGGCACTTGGTCAAAAGCATCTGGTTGGGGGCACCTTGTCAGGGGGCACCTCGTCAGAGGGCACCTGGTCGGAAGCATCTGGTAAGACAAGTCAAAGAAATCCTGGAGTGACCAGGCCACTCCAGGGTCAAGCAGTGCTGCTCACGAGTGATTATCCAGCTCAGTAGTGAAGTAACATGGTGAGATAACTGTAGGGTAGAATCGACACTATGGTATGCTGTAAAACGAGGTATTGAAATTAGAGTCTTCACCTAGCAAACCAAAGTTGTCATCAAAGTTGTATTCTTGCAGTTGATTCGACCTTGTGGAATTTTATTACTATTTACTCATTTGTTTCAGTACAAAAATAAAATTGTAGAGCCCATCCCCTTAACGTGAAGATGGAGGACCAGCGAAGCTGTTATCTTTATGACAAAAGCTACTAGTTTCCGCTTGGCATCAGCGGACCGACCTTCGTTGGTCATTTTTGCCCGGCGATGACATTCACACTCCTGCTTCTGTTGCCACTGATGCTCTAAACGGGCACGTTGTTCATTGGTTAGTGGAGGATCAATCGAAGCCGATGGACCTGCACCATCGGCTGCACCATGTTGGGCCGCTGTGTGTTCGGCTTCTCGACGCTTTCACACACATTTGTGGTGTTAAGCATGCCGACGATCCTTGTAGGCACGCTCTTCCTCTTCAGAGCGAGCAACACGCGGCCTATCCATGGCAAGTCCAAAGGGCAACTGATAACGTCGCTAGGAAATGACTACAAGAGACAAAGGAACACAGCTATTCATTGGTAGCTATTTTAGGTTTTACAGCGACATTACAACAAATTGCTATATTGATTAAATAAAGACACTTATCTACATAAAAACAATGAGCTCTTTCAACACACAACATTGTAAGTTCTAAACCCAATTTTTCGAGGCACACCTCGAGGACAGTTTTTTCCAATTGAGCCCAAGTCTCTTTATCAGCATCCTGGAAGCGAAAGGAAAGGTTAGATCGGCATGTTCTTCCCTCAGCCTCGTCACAGCGCACTCTTAGCTGAGATAAGGCGGTGACCGTAGATGATAACAAGGAATCAGGACCTCATAATGCCAAGGAAGGCTGACTCATGTGGGTTGCTCCCTCTTTTTATTTATAGTTGCCACGACCAATTGGAACAAAAGAGCGTCGTTTAAACGGGAGTTTTACTGCGGAGCTGTTAAGGGCTAGTTTCCCCAGGATCATGTCCCCCGCAAAGAAATGTTGACACAAAACTCTGGACAGCTGCCGCCATCTATGAGCGATGGCGGCAACCAGACAACCGGCTTGCCGGCTTTAGTCATAGATGACGACAACCTTTCCACCCTTTCCACTCTGGTTTTCACCAGAGTGAAGAGGCTGAATTTCTCTAGGCGTCGTCCTAGAAGTCGTCTTTGAGGTCCTAAACGTCGTCCTTGAGGTTGTCTCCAGGTCGTCCTAGAAGTTGTCCTTGAGGTCGTCCTAAACGTCGTCCTTGATGTCGTCCGAGAGGTTGTCCTCGAGGTCGTTCTAGAAGTCATTCTTGAGGTCGTCCTAGACGTCGTCCCAGAAGTCGTCCTTGAGGTCGTCCCAGACTTTATCTTCGAAATTGTCCTAGAAGTCGTCCTTGAGGGTCGTCCTAGACGTCGTCCCTGAGGTCGTCCCAGGCGTCGTCCCTAGAAGTCATCTTTGAGGTCGTCCTAGACGTCGTCCTTGAGGTTGTCTCGAGGTCGTCCTAGAAGTAGTCCTTGCAGTCGTCCTAAACGTTGTCCTTGATGTCGTCCGGGAGGTTGTCCTCGAGATCGTCCGAGAGGTCGTCTGACCATAGTACAGCTTCGCTGGTCTTGCTTCTTCATCAGAATGGAAAGGCTGAAAGATTTTGTTAACATCCATGGACGCATTTTTTTCCAGATCCTAGTACTATAACAGCTTCGCTGTAAAAATAATTCATCTTATTGGAGAGTGCCCCTCCTAAATAGTTCACATTATGAACCGAGACAAGGAACATCTGTTTGGAGTGTCTGTCGGCAATCCATTTATCATGCCCTGATTCAGGCATGATTTTCTTACTATTGTTTGAATTGAGAAACACTTACTTGAGGAATTGACATACGACGAACGGGTTATATCAAAACTCCATGGCGGCAAGTTTGCTTCCCCTGTTTGGTTTTATGCAAATCACTGAATGAACTTAGGTACAAAAGAGAGCATGTGATATACAGTGGAAGCTTGATTATGCATTACTGGTTTATGTGACATCCCGCATTTTACGATGAATTTGCTCGGTCCTGATGAACTCCCCATAGAAATAATATATTAAAAATGTTATTTACACGGTGCATGATTCACGTCTATAGTCGGTGACAGGTCAAGAACGAAGTGGAAGCTCCTCCCACCTCTTTCCACTTTAGTAGTGGGAACGGTGGAGAGGAGGCAACCTCCTCTCCACCGTTTGCTCCGCTGAAGTGGAAAGGGAGCTTCCACTTCGTTCTTGACCTGTCACCGACTATAGTGTCATATGACGTTCTGGCGAGAAACGCGCTACAAATTTGATGGCCGCATAAAGAGGGGGCGGCGGCGCGGCAACGCGGAAGAGTTCTGCGTGCCTGCGCGCTGTTGCAGAGGGTCCAAAAAACGCCACCGATAACCCAAGACAGCCGCAGCGCCGGAAGGGAGCAGGAGACGCTTCCCTTCTCCTGCCCGGGTTGTGAAATGCCTAGGCGTTTTTGCGTTGCGTCCTTGCTTCGCTCATCCCATCATTCTCTCGTTTAGCCTTGCTCTCCTCTGCGCCACTTTCTCCTACTCGTTGCTTCTCCCAGGGTTGAGCACGCTTCCGCTGGTTTCCGCCGTTCTCGTTTTCAGAAAGCGTGAAAAGCCGTCGCTATCCATGATTATCGTCAGAACAAATTTTAAATTTGTTCCGACAGTTTTTGTTTCGTCGAAGTACAGCAGATTATTAGGTTAGACATCATTTAAAACCTCCGCTTGTCTTTTTGGCGCGAGGCCGATCACTATCTGTAATTATAATTTTTTTGAATGATACGACTTGAGGATTATACGATGATTTCGTGCGGTCCCGCAAGCGTCATATGATCGGGGCTCCACTGTACACAGAAAATGAACTTTGAGTCATGTTGCGCATCAGTTTTCAGTATAATAAATCATAGCACTTCTAAATGCATTTTGAGTATAGGCCTACATGCTGTTTACAAAACAAGTCCGTGTTTGTACTAGTGATGCAAAACTATCGATAGTACTATCAATAATATCGATAGTCACCAGAAATCTGACTATCGATAGTAAAAAACTATCTATAGTACTATCGATAGTTGACTATCGAAAAACAATCGATAGTACTATCGATAAACTATCGATAGTACTATCGATAGTCGACTATCGAAAAACTATCGATAGTACTATCAAAAGTCGACTATCGAAAAACTATCGATAGTCGACTATCGAAAAACTATCGAAATTCGACCATAAAAAACTATCGATAGTCGACTATCGAAAAACTATCGATAGTCGACTATCGAAACGCTATGGATAGTACTACCGATAGTTGACTATCGGAAAATTATTGTTAATCGACTATCGGAAAACTATCAAGAGTCGACTATCGTAAACCTATCGATAGTATTGTCGACGGATTACAATCGATAGTTTTGCGACATTAGTAGTTTGCATGCCGCTCCTTTTCTCTTCTTCTCACTTTATGTTTTTTTTCAAATAAAACACCAACTAGAGCAAGCAGTTACCATGCCAACTTTGGTTCAGCTTTCAGTGATGACGAAGACGGAAGTTTGGGCGAAGAGAGGAGGAAGAGAGGCGAGCAGCGGTGCGGCAACT
>JAZHYW010058148.1:0-13880 GCA_037355805.1 Ixodes ricinus
CGAAAAGTGGGCGGGTATGACGTTACGGCCAGGATTTGTCTCAATTGCGTCGCTAATGGCACTTGGTCGATAATGGCATCTCGTCGCTAATGGCGCCGCTTCAACGTAAGTATCTTCAATCAAGGTTTAAAAATATATTGGTGCATTTTAGGAAGGCGAAACCAAAGGAATGAGTTTGCACATTGTTTGAAGCAAGTCGGGTTTTTTCTTTTTGTATTTGCTCAATTAAATAATTAAGATGAGATGATGACCTTTTGAAATATTATATTTAGAACAAACGTGCCAATGATAGAGTAGTAGAGCGCCCTCAGAAACATCCAATTGGGTGTTTTTTTATCAAGAAACCTCTTACACGGTTGGTTCTTCTGGGCTTAAAAATGAAAAAGAAAGCCCGCGAATTACGAAAAACACACGCGACTTCGCTCTCGCAACCCTGGCTTGAACAAACTAGGCCCGCATGATGGACAGGGCTCTGTTGACGGGGCGCTGTTCACAGAGTTCGCGCTATACTTCGTTTCACCGCTGAGCCGAAGGGCCAACCAAACAGCCCAAAGAGAGCAACGTTATGGCGTCCTTTCTGCGCTTGATAGGACGAGCCGGCCTCGGAGGAGCACGCACAGAAAGAACACCGGCTGGCGCCATCAACTGCACAGTGCACACCGTGACGTTGTGCCTTTTCCGCAGCGTTGTGGCCTTTCGGCTTATAACATCGGACGCGCTCGGACCTAAGCTGAAACCAAGAATAGCGAGTAATTGCAGCTCCGCTGCGTAAACAAACGTGCGCCTCATTATTGCCTTGTTTTTGCAGCGGTAGCTGGCCCGGCCAGCAGGCAGCGAGGCTTAGTTCGTTCAAGCCACGTTTGAGAGCGCTACAATGCAAAACCCGCCAGAGCCGTTTATTGAGAGAGTTTGGCCATACATTGGTTTGGATAGGCGAGCATCTCGGGGCCAACCACAGGCCGCGAAACAGCCCCTAGCGGTGGTCGTGTGATCTAAATATGTGACACGACTATACTTCGTTTCACCTTATGTGCGAGCGAAGGCAAAACTGAAAGCGCGAGCACGGAAGCTCTGTGCGTTCAGGCTTTGCTCGAGCGCGCGAGCTGGGGAGAAACGCAAAAAGCGCTGGTCTCGCGCTTCTAGCTTTGGCTTCACTCGCAGATAAAGTGAAACGAAGTATAATTTGAGCCGTGCCGAGCGGAACTCCGCGTCTCAAGACGCTCGCGCACCCCACCCTTTGCACTGCTTTCTTTCAGCCAGTCTCAGGACGCTGTTCTAGCAGTGCAGACAAAGGCATGGGCACGAGCGCGTGGCTTTGGAAGGTGCCTCCTATGCACGAGGTCTCGTACAAACAAAAGCGTTTCGCTGAGCTAGGCTCACGCGCCTGTGCCTTTGTCTTCACTGCAGGCATTTGTGAGATGGAGTAGAGGTCTCCTGATTGGTCGACGCTGTGTCACAAATTTAGTTTACGCTCTAAGCGTGGGGGAATCTTCGGCGCTGGCGGCGGCCTTTGCTCCGCCTATTGTCCAAACTCTCCTAATATACGGCTCTGAAACCCGCCAGCGCAAAATCGTTTTTTTTTCTTTGTAATTTGCGTTGTGTTTTTTTTATGCTTGGGAAAACGACGAAGCGTGTTGGAGGTTTCTTGAGAACCATTAAATTGGATGTTTCTGAGGATGCTGTACAGGAGGAGGAAATAACTTTATTGAAGAAAAAACAAAAAAAGACTTGTTCTAGGTGGGGCCCTCAGTCTAGGGCTCCAGTGCTCTCCGCCGCCATTTTCGCCCGCTCAATCAGCTCTCGCTGGCTTTGAACTGACCAGCTGAGCAGCTCAGCTTCCCAGGTCTCGTTGGTAGCGTTGGGTTTAGAAGGGAGAGAGGATTAGATAGGCATGCCCACGTTACATGGTAAAGTGTCGGATACTCCCCACAATGCGGGCACTTATCGGAGTATCTATCGGGATAAAATTTGTTAGCTAAGTGTGTGTATGTATTTATTTGTTTTTGACGCCAGGCCGGAGCCTCCTCGCGAGAAAGGTTCTGGTCAGGAGGGGGAAATGATATCTCATTTCCCTCTGGTGGGCAAGGATCTCTGAGAACTGATTTGGTACCGGTTCTGGGTGGTCCGTTTGTAGTGAAGGTGCCCGGATGATACTTGCTCGGGCTACAGCATGTGCTTGTCTATTTTCTTCGACGGACTCGTGTCCCGGTGTCCACACCAACTTCACGTTGGGAATACCATATCCACTTTTAGGTAGGAGTTGGTTTGCTTGCGAGGATATCCTGCCTGCTTTGTAGCGTCTGATAGCTGCTTGAGATTCAGTGAGGATTACAAGACGGGATTGGTTCGTTGGGCTGGTGATAGGAAGTGCTATGGCCATCTCCTCGGCCACTACTGGACAAGTTTATCATTGGATCTTCTGCTCTAAATATACTATTTCAAAATTTAATGAATTAATATATATTATTTTGTTTGGCAAAATACAAAACATAGCTTGACTTGCAATACTCCAAACAATAAAGAAACTTATTTTTTTGGTTTCGTCTCTTTAAAGGGTATCGCAATATTATTAAACCTTGGCTCAAGTTACATGGGTTACGTGGCTCAATTGTTACGTGGGTATATCCGGCGTTGTTTTCGTCTGCTGGACCGAAGCCTTTACTTGTTGACATGCGAAGTGTCAATAGACCTTTCCGGAAATAACGTGGCGCCTCCACCGTCTATTTGACGCATTATGACGTTGCGATGTACGGCACGTGAGATTATCCAGGAATCGAAGGCAAACTTAACGTTTGTTCAGCATGTTGGGGATTGAAGAACGCCGAGAGGGCAGAAGACGGGCGAAACAGAGTATCTGTTGACCTCCTCTTGTGTTCGCTTTATTTGCTGCGCCTTCTGGTCTTGTAATGATAAGAGAGAATGAATCGTGCCGCTTCCAGTCTATACGAAGCCTTAGGCTCAGCACGAGCGTACGTCGGAACAGCTCCACAACTCCCCTCACTGTGAGGTCTCCCGAGATTTTCTGGAAAGGGCTATTGGCGCGACGGTTCACTCCTCAAACAGCTGGGCTGACCTCGAATGTTTCTGTGGCAACCCGCCATCTCTCCCCTTCTAAATCTAAATCATACCCCGAATTGCCCGTTCGGGGCCATTCGGTGGACGTGCTTTCAAAACAAGTGAAGCTTACCTTGGGCACTGTTCCGAGGTGCATGGGGTTCGGTGTCGCCCGTCCGAAGATCTCGGAGCCCAGACCAGAGGCGGAAGAAGCAAAACGGAAAAGCCGAGTTTATTGACATCTGTATAGGCAGTTGCGCAAAGCCGGAGTGCCCGTACATGGTATACAAAAGACACGGTGTCAGACATAACATCTGCGGACACACCTCACACATGTTGGAATCATGTTTGCTTCACGTTATCTTCGAACGTGTCTGTAGACAGTTGTAGACAAATGGAGCACGCACAGAGGGCAGCGGACAGGTCTTAGTCAGACCGCCGTGCCATTGGTCCGTTAGTCCCAGCGTTCCGAGCCATGTCTTAACGTCTCGCTTTTTCCAAGTACGAACCTCCTCTCAGCTTTGGTACTTGGTCGTTGATCTTCCCAGAACGGAGGCGTCAAGTGTGTGTGTGTGTGTGTGGGGGGGGGGGGGGGGTATTGTCTTAGTGGCAGAAGACGTGGGCGCACCACAATGCACATCCGCTCAGATTCGTGTAGTCGGCCGTTCCATGTGACGACGCCGTCGCAGAACTTGGCGGGTAACGTCCGTTCCATTTGAACGAGGCCGGAGAGAATTGCGTTTTCTGTTACTAGGTAACCGCGCAGGTTGAAGGGACACAAAGGATATACTCGCACTCCAGCCCGCCCACTCGATGCTCGAGGCTGGTGGGATCATCTCCCCAAAAGACGCAAAATCGATCTCAACGTCACCGACGGCTGGTGTTCCAGGCTATCGGTGCCACTTCTTTGGCGATTGCACGGTGAGCGTTTCAGCCGTGGCAACGATTTGGGTGCGGATTTAGACGTTGGCATTCTCGGTTGCACACGGGAAGCTTTCGCCAGCCTGCAACAGCAAACGGCCGAGTCGTAGTGCGCCGACGGCTTCTGGTTCTGGGAAACCGGTGGCCGGCGGCTATAATTAGCGCCGTTAAAGGGTTGTTGGGGAAAGTCTCGATGCATCTAAGGGGCTTCGGGGGTTGGCTCTCGCCGAGAGAAGTTGTCGCTGTACCGCATTAGTCTGGGGCGACTGACGAAAGAGAGAATTCAGGAGCGCAGCCTGACCCTTGACCTTCGCGTCAGCTTCTTAACTTTCTGTGGCGTTTCCGAGGACCTTTAATCGGCGCTCAATGTGGGCGAGGGCGCGCGTTCTCGTATCGTTCTTTGACTGCATTACCAGCATTTTTCCTTGTTCACTTTTCTCACGGGCCGTCGGGAAGAGATTCTTGCTTGTGCACTGCGCTTCCCATGCGCTAGTGATACCGCTACCTCGCGCAGTATCGGGCGCGTAATGTGAGGCCTTGAATCCTATTCGCGGCGAGAGGTTTGGGTATCGCCGCCTGGTGGAATTTTTTCACAACCCAGAGTGGGAACTTCCTCTGCTGGTGCAAGCACGTGCAATGTCAAGCTTCTGCGCACTATAAAAATGAAAACCACTGTAATGAAAACATAGCCGTGTGGGTAGCGCGTGCACTACCCAAAGTGAGGAAAACAGAAGCGCCCCTAGCGAGCTTCTCACCGCGAATACACCAACACGTGGCCCTGACTGACGTCACATCCCTACGCTGCCGCTGCTCTTGGCAAGGCATGCGTGGACGCTTCACGCCAATCTGGTAGTAGGTACACCGGGCGCAGTGTACTTGAAGTACTGTAAATAGAATTTGTTTCCAAGTGAACTACTGTGCAAGTACTTTTTAACACAATCTTTAACGCGCTCTCGTGGAATTGCGAAACTAGATCGAGCCACGCGCTCGCGACAGTAGCTTTGAAAGCGTGCTGCTCTATGTGTGAAACCGCGCTTCAACGGCTCAATAGACCTATTGCTAAAATTACCCAAGCATCAAGAAGCATGCAGGGAACGTGGTTACACGCCTTTTTAATGCGAATAGCATTCTTTGGATACTTCACGCACTTTTCGTCTATGTATCTATCTATCTATCTATCTGGCTATCTAACCTCTTACGCCGCGGGTCGATAAATAAATAAAAAAGACCGGCGCCGGCTGGGATTCGAACCGTTGACCCTTTGATCAGCAGGCAGACGCGCTAACCACAGAGCTATAAAGGCAGTCATTCAACGCACTCTAAACGGTTGTTTATATCTTTACCATAGGACGCGCTTTACAGCGCTGTCACAGCTACCGGTGCGCGCGCGTTCCATGCACGAGGGCTCATTCCGCTCTCGTGAGGCTGAGCACGGCCGCTAGCTCACCCTCTCCCGCGCTCGGGAGAGGGTGATGTAGCGGTCGTGCTCAGCCTCACGAGAGCGGAATGAGCCTCGTGCATGGAACGCGCGCGCACCGGTAGCTGTGACAGCGCTGTAAAGCGCGTCCTATGGTAAAGATATAAACAACCGTTTAAAGTACCGTTGGTTGAGACTAGCTGAGACGCCAGAAAGTCTGGTCGGTACCATTTTGAGTGTTTGTGCGTATGGCGCGTGCTTTGCTCGCCTTCCTAAGTGACACAAACGCACGTGCTGGGCTGCGGAGATCGTGCGCAGGGCTGTGAAAGTGTCAACAAATTTAGAATCGCCTCAAGAGTGGGCTGGCGTATCTAGAGTGTGCCGGCCACCTGACGAACGCGCATAACTCCGCACCGTTTGATGCTATTCGCATTAACGTAGATAATCATTCCCAAAGGATGGGTTCTGCTGATTTTGTTTTGATTTCTTTAAAATCTTTAATACAGGTGAGGCGAGCAAGCGCAGCGCGTGTATAACTGCGTTCCCTGGGTGCTTTTTGATACTTGGGTAATTTAGCAATAGGTCTATTACCTCTGGAGCACGGGCACGCTTGGCCAGCTCAATTTCGGCTTCGAGCCGTGTGCAAAGGTGGCATTCCCTGCCTCGTAGTGCCCACTACGAATTTTTTAAAGTCTCGCGTCGCTGGCACATGATAAGGTTGAACGTCAATTCTCCAACTGTACACTATGCACTTCAAAAAAACAAAAAAACAAAACTTTAAAGAGTAGGATTATTATACTTTTAGTAGATGAGATAACTAATGAACCGATTTCACTTCTTTGGTACTGGCCCCCGTGGTCTCCAACCTAACCCCAGTGCTCAAAAAATCGTAACGCAAGTTCTTTTTTATGTTTAAATTCTGGTCCCTCTAGAAAAATAAACACGCTTATACAACGGGAGAATGACCACGTGAAGTTGTTACGAAGAGGCTTACAAGTAATTCCGGTACTTTTCAAATGTAATTATATTATTTATTTATTTTTTTATTTTCAGCGGTAGCTTTTGAACGTTGTCTTAAAGATCAACCTACGAAACCATTTTCAGCGAGGCTGAAAATCTGTCGTGTTCTCTCTAGGCACTGGCCTGCGGCTGTTGGAAAAGGTACAGGCGGCTGCAAGATGGGGCTTTGGCTGTATGTATGTACATATCTATACAATTTCGGCTCGTCGCCAGAGCAAACACTGCGCACGCTTATTTTCGAAGAGCTGTATTAAAGCGAAGTTTCTGGGCTCCGAAGGCCGGTTCACGCATTTTCGGTTCACTGACTGAGTGCGTTGCGTTGCCCAATTGTAACCGCGTAACGCAGTCCCCTACATATGGCTCTGGCTGGCGTAACGGTGGCTGTTTCGCCACCTAGCGAAACCTTTAATTTAAAAACAAGTAAAGTGAAGCATTTTGACAGCATACTTCTAAAATCGGAATGAATAGAGCATGGTAAGAACCCCTATACCTCTACTATGTGCTAGCATTAATTTCCCGTTCTCTACAATCAAAAGATTCAATCCGTGTGACGGTTGTGCCTCGTCGCCACCTGATGCGCGCACTTTCCGCTCTGCGGATTGAAAAGAAGATTCTTTCCTCGACTTATGCCATCAGTCTGATAACCCGGGCTTGGCGATGTCCGCTTTCCCAGCGTCTATTTTTCCGTCGCTGCCTTTTGAAGCCCAAAGCCGTCACTGAATCCGCATCGCCTCGGGACGCTGCGGGGTGATAGATAAGGTATCGAGTGTTCAGCCGCTCCTTTTTCTCCCCACATGCTCCACACACAAACGCATCTATGTCCTGATGTTTCGCTCTGTACAGCCTAGTTTGTAACACTCCAGGGCCCCTAAACTCGTGAAACACAAAGTTTGGGCCGAAGTTGACGGAACACACCGATTGGCCTATCACGACGATGACTTCGCGCTTTTTTCGCCGACGTCCAATCGGCGCTTTCGGCTCCGACTTCCTGTTCGGTGAGTTTAGGGCCCCTGTCCTTGCCCCGAGCAACAACGAGCTTCCCCTAGAAATGTCATAGGTACTTTCCCTAGCAATATTCACCTCACATTTTCTATAAGTCTCCAGTGCCAATTTACTCTGCATCCCCGCTTCCCATATTTCCCTCTCCGCTGCTTTAACTCTATTCTCAACCGTCATTTCCTAATCCGCGTCCCCAATATTGTCCAAAATTTTCGGCCCGAGTTTTCTCGTTCGCTTTCTCCACTCTGTATAAACGCCTTCGTGTACTCGTAGCTAAAACCTCTCCGTGCCCATCGTTCCTCATCCATTTCTCCTAGCCTCTCTTCAAATTATATCTATACTATTAGCTTCCCTGACTTCAAATGACGACCATCCCATATCACGGTGCACCCCTTAAACTAACGTAGCAATGCAGGCGAGTTGGTTATGCATGTTGAAAAGTACTGAAAGCGCGCAATAAAGACGAATACCAAGTCGGAGAGACAAACAGGACGAGCGCTGACTATCAACTGAATTTTTTTTATTGGAAAATAGAAACAGCAAAAGCCACAAATATTACAGAAATGTGACTAGTCATTAATGACTCGGCCACCCCACGTGTCAATAAAATCCACTTTTTTGTGAAGGAAAAGCGAGGGAGAAATATTCGTCTTTATTGTTCGCTTTCACTACTTTTCAGCACCCCTTGATTCGATGCTTTACCATATGCGCTCCCAACGCCAGCCTAACCCACACCGCGTTGCTTCACTTCTAAGTTCTAACCTCGAACACATTCGCACACTGGCGCCATCTATAGGGCAACCCTGGAACCCTTCGGACCTGCGTAGAACTAGACTGAAGGTTTCGCAGTATTTGCGAGATCAAATTTACGCGCTATATGAGTCGGAAGCGCCAGTGTGTTCGAAGGAAACGCCACGCGCTCGATCACTGTCAACCGCGAATGTGTGAACCACCTGAACTGTTACGCTACTCATTACACGTAATCAAATCACTTTTGCTTTTAGAGTGATCATTTGATTACTTTAAAGAAACCCTGCAACGACTCTTTTACTTTTTTTTTTATTTGCACCGAACCTGAGCGCACTGAACGTAGTAACTTGGTGAACTTTTTCTTTTCTCAAAATTCGCTTTATTTAAAGCGAATTTGCGCTTTCGCTTGTTGAATTTGCTTAAAATTGGCCTCAGTCACCGCGGTCCGCGGTGACTGGGGAATGTAAGGAGGGATGGGAAGACGGGGAAAGGAGGTGAGGCCAAGATTTTTGGAAAAGTTACTTGTAACCGTTGCTCTTTTCCCCTCCCCTTTTTAATGGCGTCGCTTGTCTCCACGAGTTGTCTACCACGGAATCCTGAGACCATGTCTCCGATCTATCAAAATTGCTGGATTGAGAAGTAGCTTTGGAATTCGATGATCCGGATCCAGCAATGGAGAGCACGAAAGGCCCCTTTTCAAAACGGCAGGAAACCTCTCGTAATCAGGAAAGGTCAATTGACGCTCAATTACTTCTCATCTATAGTAATCGAGTAGTGTAATTGAATACTTTTTAACCGAGAGTAATTGTAATCGATCGCTTTTTTCGAGTTACGTGTACAAGACTGGTCAACCAGCGTTGAAACTGTTCTCCGACCGCGGGATCGAGACCCATCGACGCTCGTCGAAGACCGCACTGACTTTCTGGACGATGGCGTGTTCGGCGGCTCCACCACTTGAAATGGCATTTGCGAGGCTGCGGCTTGGTGCGCGCCGCTCTCTGGCCGCCTTTGTGTCTCGTGGCCGTCTCGCTTCCGGCCCCCGGTCTCCCCCGCCTCTCCTCCGGACGTCGTCTCTCCATCCGTCATTAGCGATGTCCGCCGCACTCCCTTCCTCTTTTTCGCTGGCCGGGCGCCGTGTGCCCAAAGGGGACAAAGGCGCGTTCTGCCCTTCTCGCACTGTTCGCCGTATCGCGATAAAAATACTCCGTTCTTAAACTTCCTTATTGTTTGTTTTTTTCCGCGCCGTAATGATTTTTTTTTTGTCATCTTGCGATGCGGTGTTTTCTTTTGATGTATGCATGCTGGGTCAAAACTGCAGCTGCTGCTCCATAGGTGAGCAAATATGGTTTCGAAATATTCGAGAGGTGCCGATCGACAGGCCGCGTTATGCAGCATGAGACTAACTATCCTCGATCCTCTACTCTGGGCTCGACGACACCTAAAAACGCACAATTACGCCGTATTTTTTTTTTTATTTTTTCTTTTTGGAAGAGGGGCGGGGGGAGTGGTAGGTCAGGTTACTATTACTATTATGAGGGCATGTGCGCGCGACCAAATAGGTCTTTTACTTTTGCTGTCCGTTTTTAGTCTTTAGTTTTCTTTTTTTATTTTTACTTAGAGGGGTTGTTTTGAGGCATAAATGTTTATATGATGTTACAAGGACTGTGGTATGAATGAATTGAAGCGATGTTTTGTGATATTTGTTGTCATGCTTTCGAGACGAGCGCAAACGACGTAAAAGAATCTTTCTTGCCCTCTTAGCTTCAGTGGAATTTAGGCGTAATGTGGGGTGGCCAATGTGGGTCTGGCGCTGTACAACGAGCCGGAAAAATCGGCGCCTACACATTGAGAGCTCCAACTTTCGACGACTGTGCATTCAGGTGGTGGATTTTAGTGGATGAAAGTTTAATGCATAGCTCGCTTTATCTGAAAGATGAGACCGACAAGCCTGCCCGGCTCAACGACGGACGGGTTCGCACATGTCCAAGTGAACGAGGCTTGTAACGTGTGCCGCCATCTCCCGATAGGCGCAGTGAGCGGACGACAGTGTGCGTCATCTGCTCGCTGCGCGTACCGGGAGGTGGCGCCACGCGTTACAAGCATCACTCGCTCGGTTGTCTGCGGACCCGTCCGCCATTGACCCTGGCAAACTTGTGTGTCTCACTTTTGTTCAAATGAGAGATTTACCAAGGATACTTGTGTATTGCGGGAAGATTTACATGGACTTCGATAATCCGCATCCAATCCGCATCCGCACACTTTGTATCCGCACCCGAACCGAACCCGCAATTTAAACTATTTTATCCGCGTATGCTTACTTTGTATCCGCATTCAAACTTCTTCCGCATAATTCGGAACCACATCCGACCCGCGATTCGCGCATTCATTTTACATCACGCAATCAAGCGTGAATGAAAGAAAAGTTTTGTACAAAGAACTCTGTCAGAAGACGGTGAAAGTCATTTTATCGTATTTATATTAGAAGTGATCATCCTTCCAGAAACACTTCGCGTCGCTGGAAAAAAAGATATCGCAGTTATGAGATCGTTTTGGCAGTCTGCGACACTGCCCAGAAAATGCGCTCAAATAGCGGGATCCTTTTTTTTTTTTTGCTTTTAGCTTTGTAACGTTTATTTGAAGCAGACGCGTATTTTCTAAACATATGATTAACAAAGAACAAACTGATAACATTGTTATTTTATTTAGCTCAACCAATGAAAAATTGGGAGAGGAAAGGCGGTCACTCACCGCAGCGGTCGCGATGGAGGAAGGAATTTTACTTTTTTGTGGCTTGTACGGTTTGTGATATCTTTGCTCGAATGACGTTTTCTGCTCTTTCCCTGCCAAGTAGGACACTTTCCCGGGGCGACTGATGCTCCTGCATTTGTTTCCTTTTTCTAGGGACCGCTTTTTTTGGCGAGCTAGAACGATCGAAAACGACCTTCGGTGAGAATCAGGTCATTCTTGTCGTAACGAACAATTTTCACCCCGATTGGCACCTTTCTCCTAATAGAGTAATTTGCTCCTGCAAAACGTTTAATCATGCACTATACTTTGAGTCACTAGTTGTGTGCAGTGCAGGCGAATGTAGCGCCAGGCGAAGAGAGAAAGGCCGAGTACCAGGAAGGCGGGACGGGAGAGGAGGACGAGGGGAGAAAGGAGGAGCACTAGGAACGTTAGAGAGGAGAGGAAGTTTCTCTCCTCCTCCACAGACTTCCTGGTGTTTGTCCTTTCTCCCCTCGCCTGGCGTTGCCTACGCCTGTACTGCACGCAACTAGTGACGCGTAGTGTAGTTGCACTTCATAGTATCACTCACTTATTCACTCCACACTGCGGTCGCACCCGGCCGCTGCCGGCCGGCGCAGCAACCGCCCGTTGCTATGTTGCAACACAGCGTCCTCCTCGAGAAGCAGCCAATTCGGCGCAAGCGGCGTTGCCATGCCGCGTGTCGCCTACCGTTTACAAATGCGCCTCCGGCCACGCGCGCGGTGGGCTCTAAAATTTTGAAAAAGACTGTACATGTACTACGTCATTCTCAGTATGGCGACGTACGACGGGCGGGACGACGTGATGGCGACGCACAACGGTCCAACGTTTCGACGGACGTGGGGCCGCTACTCGGAACTGTCGTTCGTGGTACCGGCCAGTCGATCTTCAAGCGCAGAACATCGGGCGGAGGGGAATAAGTGCGAAACAATCGCACGACAAACTGTGCACGCAACTTTGTCGTCGGCATCGTCTGATTCACACTGAAGTTTATTCTGGCTACGTGCCTGCTCAGTACATTACCGTGCAGTTGTCATCGCTGCCGGGGGAATGGGTGGCCGAGTGGGCTAGCGCACACCAGCTTGGAGCACGTGAAGGGAAAGCTCGTGCTGCAGAACCCAGGGATCCTGGGTTCGATCTCCACCCCTGCCCGTGTCGATCTGGATGAGCATCGTACCGGCGTGCGGTCGTGTATCACTACTGCGTGCTGCACGTTAAAGACCCCAGGCTAGCGGTTGTACTGCACTGGCAAAATTGCTCATCTACAGCTGGGAGACTCGTCGCCCGTTGAGGCAGGCCATGTTCTAGGCTGTATAAACATACACACAACCCAATTTCATCGCTGCCGCTCATAGAGTGCTCCTTTTGAAATTGGTCACTTCTTTCGCTCTCGAGATAATTCTACTTGTCATTTTTGTTCCCCAGACCACTGAGCACAAATTGAATTCACATATCAATATAAGTATTAAAAAAAAAAAATCGGTTTGGCGATGAATTTTTTTTTTTTTTTTGGGGGGGGGATAAAATATTTGTTGTTTACTGAGAGCAAGGCTACAACAGCCTACCGTGCGCGCAGGTGTTACATCATTATCATGTTTAATTCTGGCAAACGTCGGGAATACGTCGAATTCGGAACGCGATAGAAATCAATCTGTTCGTTCCTGTGATTAATGACGAAATGTGAAGCTGCACTCGCATATTGTGCAGTGATGCCTGTCGCGTAACCGTTAATGCAATGAGGATTCGATACCTCAACGTTCTGGAAAGGCACCTTGTGACTTACCCTCTTTATTAAATAATCTAAGTGTTGATTAGCATTTGCAAGTCACAGTATGTTATTTTTTATTTTTATGTTGCTATACCGCTCTTACAGTGTTTTGTTCGCGAATTTGAGACGCACCTCCAATGGGATTATGTATTTTTGTTATGACGTGCCCCTGTTGCAATGCTAAGTTTTTGTAGGGGGCGCAGACCCTTAGTCAAGCCTTTTATAGGCTTTTTGTCTGCGCCCCGAACATCTGTGCGATGTTGAATAAAGATTTGATTGATTGATTTGATTGATTGATTGATTGACTGCAGCTGTTCAGCGCACTCGGGACGCGCGCTCTCGTGTCGTGGCGCGACACGAGAGCGCGCGTCCCCCCCCCCGCCCCCCCCCCCCCCGAAATCTTCCATTTTGCTGGGACCACCTCTCCCCCGTCCTCCTCATACAGCCTTTTGTCGCCCCCCCCCCCCCTTCCCCGAAACAAAATCCTGGCTACGTGCCTGTGCCGAATTAGTGTTTAATCGCGCAGCAAATGCAATGCGAGCCGCCCTGGCTGCCCGCTTCATACAGGCTATCCAGAACAGGCTTCAGTGGCGCCCTCTCGAGCCGTCGACACGGAGTGCGGCAGCCGTGCCCGCTCGCTGAGCTCACTACCCCTCCGCTAGTTCACGGCCACTGAAGCAACCTAGGGCGTCATGAAGGAGGTTATTTTTTGCTTGTAATTCTAATTTGCCTATAACTTTTAAAATAAAGCGAAATTCGAGAAGAAAAAAGTTTCATTAAGTTACTACGTTCAGTGCGCTCAGGTTCGGTGCAATTTAAAAACCAGTAAAAAAGTCCTTGCAGGACCCCTTTAAGTAAAGGTAAAATCTATATAAAGGAGACAGCAAATTATGTTTTGCCTGATAAAAAGTTTCAGCCCTTTTAATTATTTATTTTTTCTAGCTTTTAACCCAGAACGTTCAATAACTGTCCGGCTTTCTTAAGCGCACGGAGCTTGTACCTTTCAGCGCAGGGCAAAGGCAACCCGGTAAATACTGCAGTAACAAACGAAAAGCACGAGAAAAAGTATAGTTTATTCGTGTGTATAGTCAAGTGCTCAGAGGCCCTTTCGCATGAAGAACATTAATTTAAAAAAAAAAACAATGCTACGCTGTTTATGGAAGTCATCGTTTAAACGTCACCATG
>JAZHYW010058149.1:0-28106 GCA_037355805.1 Ixodes ricinus
TTAACTTTTGATAAAAATAATAAGTTATGTTTATGAATAACTTTTTCAAACACCCCAGAAAAGCCGCACAGTAAAGAAGCAAGCCGATAATTACTGACAACCGATGAACCTCCCCCCCCCTCCCCTCCTTACCCTTCAATATTGGCACGACAGCCGTTTTCTTCCATAACGATGGGAACACACCTAGCGAAGTGACAGGTTGAATATGTGTTTCAAAATCGGTGCAAACAAGTGACCACACCCTTTGATTATGATTCGTAACTTGATTAATTTCGAAACTTAGCTAATCATATTACCAGCTTTATTAATATTTGCGATTTCAGCGATGTGTCGAGTTATCGACGGTACGTTATCGAGTATCTGTATCGGAAATCAATAATAGAGATAGGAGAAAAGACATCCGATCGCTGGACTACCAACTATTTGCTAAACCTCCGTTTTTTCTTTGCTGGTGTTGTTTCTGCTATTGTTAACTCTTCTTTTTCGTTAATTCTGTTGTTTGTCCTACTTTTTCCTTGTCTACGTGGACATTGGCGCCCCGCAGGAACGTCTTTTCACTTTGCTGTAGGGTGATTGAAGGTTAACCGACTGTTTTCACTAAGCATGTACAACCAACCATCTAGCACAGCTCATACCCCTCGAAAATCGATTTCGGTTCTGTATCTTGTATCGGTAACGGAAATACAGTTTTTTAGGGTATCGGGCATCTTATCAAAGATGCTTTTTTTTAAGTATCGTGCCCAGCTGTGCTATGGTTACGCCGCTCAGCGGCGCGACGTGACACGTGGTGTTTGCTCACATGCATTTTACGCTTTAGGCACGATGAACGGTGTGACGTCACGTGTCAGAGACCCGCATATCTGGGGGATGCCGTGCGGATCTGCATTCCGACGGCGTTTTCTGTGTCGATATCTCGGTTACAGTATTGTTCGGGCGGCGCTATGTAGACTTCCTTTGACCCGTTATCAGGATCCCCTCGGACGAGTTGGAGCACGGTAGATTTCAGGCGTCTGCCGCCGCAATCGGTTGTTCTTAGGGGAAGTGTTTTCCTCCTCACTGCGATGTGCTAACGCCACCGCCCGGCTATGAGTTCATCAGCTGTCTGTGACGTGCTAAAAGAGCATCCCGGTTGGCCGCAGTGCTGGCGAGCTTTTCCCTGGTAAGCTGCTCCGTCTAAGATGAATGGGTCGTTTCTCTTAATCGCCTTTAATGCCGTGTGGTCTTCGCGTCATGCCGCGTTGACAGTTGCCAATTAGCTGGCTGCACTCTCGGACGCCTGGTTGGAACACCGGCGGTCGTTCACATTACCGGCACCCCAACCCGGTTGGCTGTACTGAAACACATTCTGGATATATCTGAATGCATTGCAAAGATGGCACTTCTTGAGCAAGTTGAATCCATTTTAATATCTTGGGATTCTTGCAGCGTGCCTCCCGACTGAGGATTCGGCTTGTGGCGGTTACGCGGCGGCAGAAGCTGTCTCTGCCAGTATAGAAGCAGCTCAGAGTGCTGTCACCTTGCAAGTGGGTCTTTCGTGTTGCCGCAGGCTTGACGGAGAGCGCGCGTTGACGATTCGACGGTCACGACCGGTATCTCGCTTAATTGTATCCGTCATTAGACTCTTTCTGACCCACCGTTGGAGCCTACAGTCATTCCTCTTTGACGGCGCTCTCCGGGGTGTAATAAGCACGCTCCTATCATCATCTGGCATCTGAATTACCTTATAGCACTCTACGCCGTGGCGAACCTGCTACGCCGTGGTGGTAAGCGGCGGTGTCCATATGTCCCGGGATAGTGGGCCATTTTCGGCACTCCGCCAAAAGATTCCGAATCGACGTGATTATAATGCAATGAAATGCAAAGGTGCAAGCGAGCTGGACAAGAATGACGAAAATGATCCCTGGAGAAGGGGAACAAGAGGGAGAAAAAACGAACACTTTGTTTGGAGATTTGTGTTTGAACTTTGTCCCTCTTGTTCCCCTTCTCCAGGGATTATTATCGTCAAATCGACGTCACGCCGCTCGACACGACTCAGAAGTCACACCGCGCATCGCGTCACCTGTTACCTGGCGTCAGCTGACACCATGACGTGACACTGTCATGTCACGTTGCACAGTGACGCCACGCGACTTAATGACGTCAGTGGCACCGTGACGTGACATAGAAACAAACACGAGACTGCTCATAATGGAAACAATAAAAACAAATCGTTCTCGCTAATTATGCCCGAAAAGTTCTCGGGTGATAAAACCAATAATGCTCGGCGGGTGAAATTAGGTGAGATTTCGGAAGTGTTCTTCAGTGACCACAAGGCGGTGTTAGTTTGTGTCCAATAACATTGTATAAGACGTTCAGGCAGCCACACCAATGACAGGGAACGGTTCATGCATACACATGCAGTTTCGTCGTTCCCTCGATTTCAAACTTAGGCACGCGATTTTCGAAGTGGTCTTCGCGCGTACGTCACAGGGACGCCTGCACAGGCTGCACCGGTTGCTATGGGTGCTGCCGCGCGTTGCCTCGTGGCGCCCGTTTTCATCGCTCATGCTGTCACGGCCCCCGTTTCATCGCTCATGTGCTTTACCCTTCATTTAATCCATCTGCTCCGAAATGACACCTTAGTCGCTCCAACGTAGCACCTAAGCTCTTGCCGTGCTTCACGTTACGGGTAGCGTCTGCAGTATTTTTTTCATTTGTTTTGTAAGATGGATTTTTAAACAGCTGTCGCCCTTTGCTTTTTTTAATTCTGAGGGGTACGCCCCCTCCTCTCCTCCCTTCGATTCAGCATTGCGTGTTCATTCAGATGTGTTGTAGTGCGGAGATGTGAATGCTGTGCCAGTTGTAGCGTTGCGCCGCAATGCTTCTCCGAAGCTAAACTGGTCATTCGGACCGCCCTTTTGCCGCTCTGATTAGTACGAATACTCGGAACTTTCGAATGCCGATTCGGATAACAGTAGTATTCGATTAGGACTTGGAATCAAATAGCGGAACGCTGAACGTTTTACCGATTTCTCGTTTTATCGATGTTGACTGCGCGGTGCTTCACCCCCAAATTTGATTATCCCCAGATGTGCGCGCTTCATCGCCTGGAAGTACCCTTCGCCCGCGCTACGGGAGCACTAAGGGAAGTGACACTCGCGGAACGAGCGTCATTGAGTCGACGAATCGCGCATGTTCCAGTTCGTTCGCTACGCCACCATCTCCTCCGAAAGCACTGAATGGCTGCCGTGAATGCTTCAAATTGGACTTTTGACTACTCCTAAATGTGAACCAACCGTATCACTAGTATTTGGCAGGTCGCGTATTCGTCTTTACCTCCGGTCAAATCTGAAGCACTACTCCGCTTTTCCTCAAAGCTAAAACCTGCAGGGGTGCTGGATTCGATCCCCACACCTGCCCGTTTTGATCTGAATGGGCATCGTACTGGCTGTCGGTCGTGTGTCACTTTTGCGTGTGGTCGTGTATCACTGCTGCGTGGTGTACATTAAAGACCCGAGGCTAGCAGTCGTACAATCTTGGCTAAATTTTCCTACAGGGTGTTAAAATACCACCTGTATTCCTTGGAAGGCAGTCTAAATACGCGCTGTCTTAACATGTGACGTCTAGTTACTTTTTAATTTTTTTTTTTGGGGGGGGGGGAGGGGGGGGTTATTAAGTGTTAATTCCAAACCATATTTGTTTTATTGTTTTTGTGTCTAACTTGAGATAGGCTTTTTGGGGAGAACAGAGAAGCTTGCTGGGACATGTCTGGCACGTTGGAGCGCATTTTGGCCCATCCCGAAGGACAAAGACAGCGCGGCGCCGAGACGAGCAGTCGTCTTGCTGCGCACACGGCGAGCAGCTGCGGCTAATCGAGACACTCGACTCGGTTCCCGAGTCGCTGGTCGCGCAGGCGCGGCCAGGAGCGAAAGGGGCGCCCTAATGAAGCAGCCGCGCATGAACATCGGCGCGACAAGGCGGCGCTGGTTGCCCCACCCGCGGACCCTTGGCGCCAGACTCGGGCTAATTACTCATTTCCACGTGGACTAATGAGACAACCCAGAAGCCTCTGCTCATTGTTTCCGCTACATCTAAACACGGCACGCACGAGATGTTCAGATGCGCGATAAATGGGGTAGTGCAGTGAAGAAAATGGATTACTCGTCGAGTCCCTTTCAGCCAAGCAAACGGCACCAACTGTTGGAAGTGTTCGGAAGCTGTCTACGCTTGGTATCGCTAGGTATTTCTGTGACATTTCAGAAGTGAGGAATGCGCGTGCATCTTCGATCGGCGCTTTAGCTGCGCGAGTTCCACGGCCGGGTGGGTGCCCATGGCGTTGACTGCGTTGCCTCAGAATCTTGCCCCCGAGTTTCGTAGGACCCGAACACGCCTGCGCTGGATAAATTCTAACCAGCACTTTGGCGTGGCTATAAAGCCCCGTGATGCTTTAGGTCGCAGTCGCACGGCTACTACGGCATACAAAAACGTCTGCGGACACCGTCTGATCTTCCTTGTATGACACTGGTCATACAGAAACTGTCTGCGGAGATGTGTAGGTACGAAGCAAACGTGTCTCGAACATGCGTGAGGACTGTCCGCAGATCGCCATGTCCGCAGTGAACACCCTGTCTTTTGTATGATGTACGAGCATGTGTGAGTGAGGCTTTAAAGGGTAACTGCAAAGAAAAAAAATGTATTATTAAATAGCCTAATTGGGACAAGCATGTCACAAAACAATTTTTCCAACAAAAACAAAATTTTTTACAGCAATATTTATTGCGCGGGACTGATTTTTAGTTTACGGCTATTTCGTCCGTTTTAAATCGCGCGCCACAAAGTTGGTGTTATACGTCACGGAGTGGCTGCTATACGTCACGGAGTGACGTATAACAGCCACTCCGCGCGCGTCGGAAGAGTGGGAATTTTAAGTGTGCAGAAGTTGTGACTCCGACTAAATTGCCAAAAAAAAATTGTTTTTTTCGCGGAAGATTTGTTTTGTGGCATGCTTGTCCCAATTAGGCTGTTTCAAAAAACACCTTTTTTTCCTTGCAGTTACCCTTTAAGGTCTAACCACGCCATTTAAAGCTTTCTGTTTGGACAGTCGGCGCGCGCGTGACACTTCCCGCGACACTTGATAGCCTCGCGGAACCTAGAAATATTTCCACGTGGCTGTTTGGCCCTTACGGCCCTATTCTGACAGCAGCACAATATTGCAGTCCCGAACACAGATAATCTCACCTTCCCTAACAATAACTCCGCCCTCACTTTTTTTTTTTTTTGAGGGGGGGGGGGGATTGTGTTGTGTTGTGTTGATTTGGCTTGCTGCCACTCTTCGCTTTGCTTCTTCGTCGTGGGGTCGCAATGGTACACCCATCTCTCATCCATGGCGATCAACGAAGGCGTGAGGGTCGGCTTCACAAACCTATAACATTTCTGTTGCAGATTCCTTTCGCGCTGTGTTTTCATGGACGTGAGCAATCGGGGAACCTCGGGCGGGGGACCTTCATCGTGTGCAAATCATTGGAAGTGTGAAAAACATTGAGTATCCTGAGAGAAACACTTTAAACGTTTCGAGGCTACAGGGACGTAGCGTTGTCCCGCAATGCAAATGTGGGATATATTTCTTTTTTCAATATTAAATTTAGATTTGGCGGGTTGCTAATATGCATCAGACTAGACAACATGCCTAAACCTCTGCCACGGAGCGGATGCTTAAAAATATGTCTCTGATGCATGTCATTTTCCCTGCCTCACAGAAGGTTCTCTGAACATTCTTCGCTTCCCATTTAAACGCCACTTCTGCGCGCTTTTTTATGTTTTTACATTTAAAACAGAGTTCAGCGACTAAATGAGCTTTAGCTGAACCCTGATCTCCTCGTGACTATACTGAGACTCAAGTTTGAACTGCGGCTGCAAGGAAAGTCCTCGTCAACTTTAAGGTACCCAGCGAGCTCCTGCGAAAAATTAACCTTGAAGGGTTACGGAACCAATATTTTGGGTGAAAATTGTATGGCATCACCACTTAGTTATAAGTTGCGTTGTCTTGAGCTACACCGATGTAAGCGGTGCCAGCCAGAACCACCGCGTTCTCCCGGCCCGAAACGCACGCTCCGATTCTCTCGGCAGAAAACGCGCGTTCCAAACCTTGCGTCATAAAGTACGGCTGTTTCTCGAGGTCGCCCATCACGGAGAGGGCTTACGCCAGCGCCTTCCTACCAGCCAAGTCCCTCTGGTGCTAACGACCCACTCGCGGAGCCCTCGTCGATCCTTACAGTGCCTGAAGCGCGTCTCCGACTGGTGTGTTTAGCCTCCTATTCCGCCCGTACATCAAAAGTGGTCCCGAAGTGGCGACAAATGACGTCATAAAACTCGGAGTGTCATGCTGTCGGATGTCGCGATCCTGGCGGTTGGTCGTAGAAATGCTGGCGAAAAGCACGAGCGATCACGAGTGTCGCTGTCGTCACGTCGTCCCAACTCCTGGCTGCCGAAGCTTCCGTGGACTGCCACAGTGGAGAGCGACCTGCAGCAGAACAGGCGTCTGCCACGTTCATAACCTTTGCTGTGACACCGCTAGGATCGCGCCCGGCGACAGCATGACACTTCTATGACGTCATCAGGCGGATATCGAGGGGCCCCTTCTTTGGAGCGGTAAACACACTGGTCGGAAACACGTTCCAGGCATCATTGCTTCACTGCCTGCTATAAATGCACGCGATGAACGTTCAACGTCTGTTCCACACAATCGGAATCGTTCTTGGAAGACGATAAATGGGAGCTAGTTGTGGGCACGCACTGCGAACAGCGTTCATCAATATGGCGTCCCGTGAGTGTACAGGAGAGCTAAGAACGAGAGGGAGAGCAAGTAAGCATACGTCTGCTTCTATTCGCCCTTTCTCGCGTGAGTTGAAACGTGGTGGCACCAGTGTGCAAATGGCCCCCAACCACTTCGGGTTCTAAACTAGACGGTGACTTTTGCAGTATTTGCGAGATCAAATATACACGCTATTTTCTGGAAATGGCCACTTATAGCACTGTCAGACTTAATTCACTCTTATGATAAAAGGGATGATGAATAAAAAATGAGGAAATATACGTGAACCGGAAATGTGCCGAGGCTACCCAATGGATGGCGCCACTGAGTTGGTGGCCAAGCATAAAAGCGCGAATACTCTCAGAAGGCGTCGCTCGCACCGTCTGCTTCCATCTCCGTCAGCTTCCAGTTGACGGTTCGTCCGATCGGCGCGATCAGAGAACTTCGTTCGAAGAAATACAATAACCCGATCATGATCCGCCTTTTTCAGGGGTCTCCAAAGCCCGGCCCGCGGCGGCCCGCGGTCCTTCCAGCGAAGCCGGGCCCGCGGCCCGCTTCCAGCAGACCCACTGCTAACGGCGCAAAATGAAGTGCAGGCAACGAAACGGCGCTTGCGACGCGCTCCAAATGCGCAAACGAAAATACATGAAAGAACGAGAGAAACCGCATCGTAACGCGGGTCCTCTCGCCTTAATATTAATTGAACATTGTCACCAGCGTCACTATTCTTAGTCCCCTGCTTCATGTCTCTGTAACTTTGTTAAAGTTTTAAAGTTTCTTTGCGTTCTCGTGTACTTTGTCCCAACTATCACATATTGTCAGCATTAGTTTTATCATTCTCATGAGTATTTTGCACTGGGCGAATCTCACAAATTGCTCATGCGCTTTGATTCATGCCTAGTGATTTATCTTGGTCGCAATTTTCGTGTATGGTCATAATTAGCTAAATATAAAATTCCAAACTGAAGTATTGAAGTTTACGCATTCATCCATCTTAGGTTGCTGTTTTTAATACTTAGTCTAACAATAATTTTTGTGTTGAAATTCTTATCTATGTTTGTTTATTTAGTTCTTCCCTTTTTTTTTTCTCGGTTTTTGAGACTGCGACAGATCACTAATCCGGCCCCTTAGCCAAAAAGTTTGGAGACCCCTGATCTGTATGAATCACATCTTTGGGTACTGTACGAACCCGGGAAGCTCGCTCGTGCATTCTTTTTCAAACTTCACATTTCGGTTCAGTATCCCTTTAATTACGCTCACTGTGCCAACATGTCACACTACCTTAAACCTTCGCGTTTTTTTTTCGCATTTTTTTTTTCTTTTTAGAGACGGTAATCACGGTGCCCGCAAAACTGCAAGCCTGCCATAGCGCCCGTCTCATGCCTGATTAGGTCAGTATAGTACGGTGCTCTAGAAGGCTTCTCCGACTGATGCCTCTGCCGTCCTATCCCGCCGCCCATGCATCGAAGCTGGTCCCGAAGTGGGATCAAATTGCGTCATAGGAGCCGGTGTGTCATGCTGTCGGTTGTCGCGATCCTGGTGGTGTGTCGTAGAAATGCTGCGGCGAAGAAGGCGAGCGGACGCGAGGGTCGCCGTTGTCGCGCGTTCTTGTCTCCTATGGCTTCCATCGATTGTCTGCTGCATAGCCACTTGCAGCAGAACAGGCGCCTGGCGTATCCGCCTCCGCTGCTGTCTCACGGCCAGGATCGCGGCAGGTATACAGCGTGACGCTCTTATGACCCCCCCCTCCCCCCAGATGCTATGGCATTTCGACTTACTCTGCAGCGAAGCACCACTGAAACAGCCCCGTTTTTTGCAAGTGCTTCCCTCGCTTTGGTATATTGTCCCGCAGTGCACTATTACTTTCTATGAAGAGTTATTATTATTTTTTTTACGATTTGGACAAATTTATTAAAGGGCACTTGAAGTAAAGAAACGATTTCTTGGAGATGATGTTGTCTTCCGCGTTGAACGACAGTGCGGAGTGGCGAAAAGTAACTGAACTTCACTAATTATTTTTGTAATGCGTTCTAATCGCTGATGTGTAGCCTCTTGTCATACTAAGCCAAAACAATTACTTCTTTAGAAAAAGAAGAAAAAAAAAGCGAAGTTGTGCTTTGGGCTATTAAGTTGCGAATGGCAGACAGTCGGAGCCCGCCATGCCGAAACTAAGACGAAAACAAAAGGCGCGAAATCACGTCGTTTGAAGGCTTTCACAGCGCCACTGGCATATGCTACGACCACGTGTCTTACAGATGTTCGAAACAAAAGCAAAGAGCGGGGCCAAAAAAAAAAAAAAAGTTCTGCTGGTATTTAGTTTTCTGTACAATAAATTGCACCTCTTTTTTAATTTTTTTTTTCAAAGTTCTTTGTTTAGTTGAGTACACAAGCATCTCCTTTCCTCTTAATTTTTGAACAAAACCGAAGCATGCCAAATATAGCAATATAGAAAAGTGTCCCGCACAAAGCACTTCAGCCCACCCCTTCATGAAATATTTTCACCCCTGAAAAGAATTCTTGGCTACGCAACCGGCACAAACGTCTGTGCGAACAGAACATATTTAGATATGGAACCGCAGAAAGGGCTCTGAATTTACTCTACGGGAGGAAGCATTTTTATAGTGTGTTTACTTTGATCAAATGTATTGTGTATTTTTTTAGATTTCTTCCACTCGCTTAGCACTCATTTCGCAACTTTTGCACGTTTCCACGAAAACGGGACGGCAGAAATGCACCTCTAAAGCTGGACTTCCGGCCAAAATTGGGCGTCTACTCGCCTGGCATTGGATGCGAAAAGATGTGCCATAAAAAATTGGGTTGTGGGGATATTTATACAGCGTGTAGTTGGTCAGCCATTTTAAAGTTGCGACGAGTCACTCGCAGTAGATGAGCAATTTAGACAGTGCGGTACAACCGCTAGCCTGGGGTCTTTAACGTGCACCACGCAGTAGTGATATCTGCACGGTCCTCATGCAGTTTCGGCAAAAATCACTGTAGCAATATTTTATGCTATTTACTTGCGTGTGACTTATATGGCCCACCATGCGGTAAGGGGATAAAGCGCCCGCATTTTACCCCCTCCTTTAAAAAAGAAAAAATCAACGGGCCGCCGAGGTTTTTGGAAGCTTGGGTATCGTCGCCTGGTGGAATTTTTTTCACAACTCAGAGTGGGGACACATCAACTTCCTCTGTTGGTACAAGCGCGTGCAATGCCAAGCTTCTATGCACCATGAAAATCGAAACATGACTGCGTGTGTACCACGTGCACTACTCACAGCGAGGAAAACAGGGGCGCCCCTAGCGAGCTTCTCACCGCGAACACACCTTTCCATCAAAGCGTTTGAGGGCGCGTTCATTGCTGTGTTTCTGTGTTATGCACGCGCACTTTCTGGCTGGCCGCAGTTGCGCTCGAGAGTTGGCTGGACTGTGATGTAGCACGTGTGGACCGTGCTATTTGTAAACAGTGGAAACGTCTATTTGAAACCGAAACTTAGTAAACGCATTCTGATTTTTTTTTTTCTGAAGCATACTTGTGAAATTTGAGTATGAGAAATGCACCCCTAAAAACACCTTTGTGAAAAGTTTCAATGCACTTCGTTCCTTGCTTTATTTATACGAATTTTCGTACGCCCAAATTGTCAGAGCGCCAGACAGACAAACTGTCCGAGCGCAGTGGACGCCAAGTGTCCTTGTCGCGCTAATCAAGCAACGCCGAAAGCGTAACGTCACGGTTTCCGTCGTCGTTCTTCGAGCACATTCGTCGCGACTGGTGCACCGTGACAGTGCGCTTTTAGCCGCTGCGCATGCGTGCCTTTCAGCCTTCCACTGCGCTCTGACTCGAGTTGAAACCAAGTATACGAAATGCGCCTGCTGTCTCAGAGCTATTCAGGCGGCGCTACCGTCGACACGCGAGTGCTAAAGAACAACAAATAAAGAAGAAAAAAAGAGTACGCACCAGAGGAGGAGGCAGATGTCGCTACCTTTCTTATTCGGGGGCCTTATTTAAGCCACGCGCTCGCCTGGGCTTTTTCATGTCGTCCGCGACTGTAGCTCAATCCCAATGCGGAGTTTTTACACGAATCTTGGCCCATGTTCTGTAGAACACCCTGTAAAGTCGTTGCTTTTCTGAAGTAATCGCAATTGGAATGCCGGCGCTTTTCATTAAAGATAGTTAATAATGCAATGTTTTTTTTTGTTTTTTTATTTGTTTTTTATGACAAGTGCTGATTGTTGGGCGAGTTGGTTAGGTACGTGAGAAAACATGATTGCGCTTAAAGACAGGGACATAGGAAGAACAGACACCACAGAGCGCTAACTTTCAACTGATTTAATTCAAGAGCTTCATCGTTGAAACACATTGCGTCACCTTGAAACACACTGCGTCAGATTGGATGAGATGTGGTGCGGTGACGCAGTGTGTTTCAACGATGAAGCTCTTGAATTAAATCAGTTGAAAGTTAGCGCTCTGTGGTGTCTGTTCTTCCTATGTCCCTGTCTTTAAGCGCAATCATGTTTTCTCATGTTTTTTATGGTCTTTTATTTCCCCCAGTGGGGCATTTCGCCTTCGGGGCCCTAGCTTCTTGTTAGCTGAAGTTAGAGTGCTGTGCTCTTTGCTGCAAGGGCCGGTGTGCGTAGGCAGCGGACCGTTTCGGTTACGGTGCTTGCATTCTCACTTAAAAGTTCCCTTTTTTTTTTTTTTTGCTTGCCAGAGTGGTTATTAATTATTTAAGCTGGAACGCTTCGCGCTGGTCGTGGCCTTCTCCCGTGCGTTTTGGTTTCACGAACGGGGAAAACGCAACTATGTGTTGGCCGGCAGGCTGTGAAATTAAGGACAGTTTCTCTTTCAACGCGGGAATGGCCGCAGCCTCTCTTGAAACTTGCGTGTGAGCAGAATTTTGCTTTTGGGCTGTTGCGCCTTTAGCTTTGCAGCTGATTTCGGGAGTAAGGGAGGAATTATATTTTGTACTCATATTTCTTGCAACTGCATTTTATGTGGCAAATTTTTTTAGCCCTTTATGTAAAAACGAGGAGCTTCGGCGAAATTTTTATATTCACTGAATTGCCTCAAAAGGGGTTCAATTCATAAATATACATCTAAACTAGTAACACAAATCACAATTTTTTTTTTACAGTTATTGCATTTTTAAGTTTAGTCTCGAGGCTGAGAGAGGCTACTGGCAACACTGAAAACGTGATGTCAAATGTTGTAATATCGGGGCACTGCAACTTGTTCACGACGCGGGTTACAAGAGGTTTGACAGTGTAAACTAAATGCTAAAAAACTCACGCAAAAAAAAAAAATTGAGCGACGTGTGTGTTTTTTGACACCCTGTTTGACTTGAAGGTAAGAAGACAATATGTGACGTCAACTTACTGGAGAGCGCGAGAGAATTTAAATGTTGGTTTTGGCAGAACGTTCATTTGCCGTTTGCTCAATTAGCTATTTTAAATTTATAGATAATAAATAATATTCCGGATAGAGCCTGGCTATTCCGAAAATGTGTGAAGTTTCGGTAGCTCAAAAAAACTGCCGAAGTATTTTTTTAGCAGTGTTGGTAGGTCTCTTATTTTGTAAATACAAATTATTATAGAAGTCTGTGGTTAATTTCAATTTTTATTTCATTTTTAGGCATTCGGTACTTGGGCGGAAAAAATTTAAGTTACTTATTTGTTTGCAGTTTATTAATAATCTTTTTTTTCTTTTTTTATTTCTGGGCACAAAACTGATAACTTTTACGTCAATAACTGAAGAATAAAGCTAAAAAATGACTCTGGAAACGAGCTTTCTGCTTCCTCTAGTACCCGACTCCCCAGAATGGTTAGTGGGGAATTTATATTGGCTTGAAATTCATCGAATGAACTGTTCAGTTCCTTGGTGCTGCTTTTCGTGATGTCCATCATAGCAAATTTAAAGGTGAATACCGCTGTACCCCTGATGCTATCTAAGTATTCCAGAAAAGCTGTCCTCGAAGATTGCAGACAACGAAGGGAATGCTCTGTCGTTTTGTAGAGGCATTCAGAAAAACTGGATAGCTCCGCTTGTGAAGCAGGATATGGCAGTGGTCCGCCATTTTATCCAAGTATTGCGGCAAGCGACCGTCGTGCGACCGTGCGCTTGCAGCAGTGGTCGCAATTACGTAACGTTCAAAGGTTGAAGAAATTAAGCTTCCAGGTCGCCAGACGGCAGTACAAGGTCTACATTTCGCAAACTCCTATCCTGTAAATATCTTCCGCCTAAAACTCCGTGCCCTGCACGGTCGCTCCCCGATAGTGCCGTGGGAAATTTTTGCAATGCGTGGCCACTTCCTCGCCAATAAGAAAGAAGCTTCCAGCAAATGGAAAAAAACACAATACTCTCCGCCATTTTACTTACTTTGCATGAAGCCGCCGGGAGTATTTGTTACATGTGATAGTACAGGACTGTTCACCAGGCGTGGTCACACCACCGCGACCATTCTGCTCAACAGCCCCAGTACCGCCTAATGATTGCTCCACGAAGGCTTGGTGCTCGCACAGCACAGACGCGGCAACTGCGTCGGCGTTCAACTGACTTTCCTACTGTCATAGGCCATCTTTTTCCGGCATCCGTTGGATCCTAATGATAACTTTGATGCGAGTCTTTCTCCTATTCATGTTATTTATTGATAATTCACTGGAAAAATGAGTAGGTGTGGTGGCGCTGAAATCATAATAGACGGAAGAGCAATAAGAAAAAAAAATGTCATCACCATTTCCTAAGATATTAACCACACTCATAATGTAATAAATTCTATATACGTGATTTTTTTATTTTATTTTTGTTTGGTAACTTTTTTATGATGTACGCTCTGAATATTACTGTAAGGGTAACTGACAGTGAAGTATTGCATTTATTCTGACACACGTGCTAGTCCGATTAACTTTGGGTCCGACCACCTGCTCTGGGACTATGACGTAAATGTGCGAGGTCCTCTTGCTGCATGAGGCCCCTCTGAACGAGATATGTCCATTGCAGGCGCAGCATGCTGGGGCCTCGGGTGCTGGTGCTGGGCCGTGAGCGTCGCTCGAGCTTCCTGGCTATCCTGGGCTTCCTGATGCTCTCCTTCGCTGGTGCACAGTTTCTGGTACTTCGCCAACACGCTGATGGAGCACCAGCTGCTTCGAGCCCAGCCGTCTTTGGCCACGCCAGCCTGGACCAGCCCTCAGGGAGCCTACAACCTGTCCGTGCTCGACGAACACTCTGACCCGAGCACTCTGCTGGACCGGAGCTGACTTACCATACGTGCTCAACAGTGACGGTGTGGGGGCCTCAGGACCTGTTTCTGGTTGTGTTTGTGCACTCGGCACCAACCCACTGGGACAAGCGGCGGGCCATCCGTGAGACGTGGGCAACGCCAGTGTGCTGCGGGCTGCCACCACGGAGCGGATGGCGCTGGTGTTCATGGTTGGACGAGCGGATGACTCACAGACGCAGGAGGCGCTGGTGCGCGGAGAGCAGCCTCCACGGCGACTTGGTCATGGGGAACTTCGTGGACAGTTACCGTAACCTCACCTACAAGCACGTGATGGGGCTGAAGTGGGTGACCTACTTTTGCCGCAATGCGCGGTACGTGCTCAAGACGGACGACGACGTGTTCATGGACCTGTTTCAGTTGACGTCGTACCTGCGCGACGCTTTAGGCGCGCTGGCGCCGCCCAACCTCAATGATGTGCGTTTTGATTCGGCGGCCCTACGTCGGGCGCAGCCAGCGGAGCAAGTGGCGGGTGAGCTTTCGCGAGTACCGTAGGTAACCACTACCCACCGTACTGTTCGGGGTGGGGTGGTGATGTCGCCCGAGCGTGGTGTTCAGCCTGTATCGGGCGTCGGCCGGGATGCCATACTTTTGGGTGGACGACGTTCTCATCACGGGGATTCTCGCGCAGCGGATTGGGCTCACGCACACGTAGACTTTGGGGAACACCCTCGGCCGCCAGTGGCCAGGAAGCACTCGCTTGGCTGGGGCAGGCACCGCAAGAACTTTCGCCGAACCCTTCATGGGCCGTACCCTGACGGGGACGACCGACCTTGTGGTACCGCCTCCTGTGGAGACAAGACTCGGTCCGCATGCGTTCCATACGTGGTAGCAGTGGAGGGATGGGACGGGAAAAGGGCTCGAAGCCCAGTTCACAAGACTCAGGAAATTTGCGTTTGTGGAATCTCTGGCAGTTCCAAATGGTGTGGTCTGTCTACTTTCGTTGTTTTCTTTTTTTTTTTTTTTAGTCAGCTGATATGCTGCTTGCATGGAGATGTATCAGTGTGCATGTTTCTGTTTTTACCCTGGTGTTCCTTTTTAAAAAAAAACTGGAGTTGTGTGTGCTCTACACCTTTCACGTAAGGGGAAAGATGGGTGCATTCAGGGCTGTGCACGTGTGGTCATGTACTGTTCTGGAGGTATGCATGTTTTTATTGTCTAATCCGAGGCAGTACTTTCACTGTCACCTTCCTCTTCATTTCTTCATTTTTGGCTGCGATGACATTTTGTATCCAATTTTCTGGTTTGTACGTGACAGATTCACTGGGATTGGAAGAGGCGGGGCAAGGGGGAGGGTGGAGGAGGAGATGAGGAGGCAAGCAGGAAAGCCAGCCAACAGTAGGACGTTTCTTCACTGTATGGGAATTTGTTTACATTTTCATTGGTCTTTCTTAGCATACACTGATGTGGTCTTTTCTAGCTGCAAGATTCCAATTTCAAAAGATGCTAGGCTCAATGTTTATTCCTTTCTTTTGTGCATGTGATGTTCTTTATCCGTCTCTTTAGTCTATTTTTAGTAAGTTTGGGTTTCTAATATGTGTCGGGAAAACTCTAAGATGGGACAACAAACCGGGCCTAAATTACAGATCATTGGCAAATCCGGAACCCTATAGAGCAACTCAGAAGTACCTAGTTTTCATCACTGGGATAAGAGGGCGAAAAACTTTCAGAGATCGTTGCAGGCTCTGGAATTGCACTGCTGAGCACAAGCAGTTTTCTTAGGGGTGACCCTTTTCTGCGTGAACTTCATGCCGGTGACTTAACAGGTCATTCCATGTTCTACAACGAGAATAACTGATTCGTCAACTGAAGGAAGCACTTTGTCATTTTCTAGGCAGGGTCAAGTTTTTTCGGAAATCGTTTTAGATGGTGACCTTCAGGTAAGTTTTCCACATATTTTGCATTAGGCACATTGTTGAGGTGTGAGGTGCATGAAAATACGTGAAACATTGTGACCAGAGCTTGGGCAACCGTGGCCCCGGTGAAGAGCTATGTGCACCGCGCTCGCACCATAAAGGGAATAAGCTCGGCTTCCTAAGAAAAAAAAGGGGGGGGGGGTGCGCCATTGCACAGTTCTTTAAATTTGTTGGTCGGGGTGTGGCGAAATTGAGCGCGAGGATCGGTACCACTACCAGCTCCACCCGGCAATTCGGACGAGCGAGAACCGGGCACTGAACCTCTGAGGAGCACTCCATTGGCTTTGCCGCAGTGTTAAGCAGTACTCCCGCACTCACCAGTTGCGTGCGAAGTGTACAGGCGAAGGCAACGCCAGGCGAGGGAAAAAGGGCAAGCACCAGGGAGGCTGGGGAGGAGGAGAGAAACCTCCTTGCCCCTCTAATGTTCCTAGCGCTCTCCCTTTCTCCCTTCGTCCCATCGCACTGCCCTTCCTCTCCCGTCCCACCTCCCTAGTGCTTGCCATTTCTCTTCTTCGCCATGGCGTTGCCCTCGCCTGCACTGCACACACACCAGTGAGACGGGAGTATAGGCATCCTTGATTGATTGCGGAGATGAGCTCGGTTTGCTAGCATTCCATGTTGACTGCAGCAATTCGAGGCGGCAACCGACAGGCCTCGTAGATTGCAAAAATGCCAAGACGAAGCGCTGGCATTCCTCAGTGTGTGCCCAGAAGTCGCCACCCATACTGGACCATGAGCCGCCGCGGCGAAACACTAGAGCAGACATGTTTAGCTTTAGTAGCGCATGAAGCCACGTTGATTGCTCGAAGCGCAGGGTGTTAGCAAAGCGTGCTGTATCAACTTGGTCTCACTATTATTTTATTTTCGAGCTTCCTTTCACTTTCTCTTCTCTTCTTATGCATTCCTTGTTTCACTTTTCCCCCTTTATAATAATAGCTTTGAAACCAAACTTTCTGGATTTTGTGTAAACCGAGTCTCATCTATTGAAAATGTTTTCTGGAGGAGAAAAGCCCACGAGACTGGACAAATTAATTTTGCCATTCACAATTGAAAAATTATTATAGGTAGGGATTCCATGTTACTGTACTGGCAACAAGTCCCTAAAAAGTAACCTTCGAGCCAACTTTATTAAAATTGGGAAATCCGAGAATCGGCGAATTTTGAGCTGACCTCCGAATAAGAAGCTTTACGGGAAGAAGCAGCCCTTAATCTTTCAGCTTTGTTTTCTTGTGTTAACCCGAGATACTAACACCCCCCGTGAACTGTCCCACGAGACTGCTGTTTTCTCCGGGGACACATTCCTAATCTGATGTGATTCTATTAGCAGTATCCCGGAGGTGTGTTGAGAGAGAGAGAGAGAGGGGGAGGGAGAGAGGGGGGGGAGGGAGGGAGGGGGGAGAGGGAGAGAGAGAGAGAGGGAGGGAGGGAGGGAGAGGGAGGGAGGGGGAGTTGAGCGGCAAAGCCACACGTTTTTTTTCCTCGTAAGCCCCTGATAAGCGACGATTTTTTGTCAGGTGCCGAAACTTTTTACACAGAAAAACATCGAATCTGTGGAAATTGAAAAAAAAACAACATAGAAAACATCCCTCAATTTGGAGAAAAATAAACCCCGAGAAACATGGAACCCTAATTATAGGTAAGGAGAACAGGTGACATTCATGCCAAAATGTTTTCAAGCATTCAGCTCTGGGATTTTCTCGATCTGGGAGCTTCATTTGTTTACTTCATAAGTCTAAAACAAAGGCCACAAACAGGTCTACATGGATAATTGGCGGAGTTACGGTCAAGTTAGTAATCGCTATAATGAACTTTCGCTGGCAGTGAGTAGCGTGCAACTTTTCAGCATCTACTATTCTTGCATGCAATTTCTCTGGAAGGGGAGAAAAATAAGATTCTATAGCCATTCAAGAGAGTAAATATGAACTCTGAATAGTACAAAGTTTTGGAACTCAGCTTTATAATTCCTCTGCTTATCTAGCTTTGCGTGAATACTCACTGTGCTTTTCGCCAACAGTTCGCTGCAACAACTGGCCAGTTTATTTTTTGATGCTCAGCAGCCTAATCAGTCAGTCATTGAAGAGGGGTGCAACTTCTGATGTGGCCTTTTGCGAGAGCCGCCACTTCCCGGATGTGGCAAACTTCAGTGTAGACCTTATGCAGATGTGCAGTGTAGGCAGCCATTCTTCAGTAGAAAAACTGGCTATGCAACGTATATAGGCAACAATTTGTTGATTACATCGACAGAAATTAGGAAAGGGGCGCATAGCCTCAAGCATCACTGGCGTTGATATTGCAAGGAATTTGGAAGCATTTGCTAGGATTCCCAGAATCGTGCTCTTTTTGCATTTCAAGCGCTTGAGGACCCAGTTCTCTGCAGTCAGCTTTTTGATTTGATCTCTTAAGTGAGAATGTTGGGGAGTCATAGGCTTGGGCCTTCTTGAGTCGAAGACTGCCACTGCAGCCACGCACTGCTGGAGAGATTTCCTGGGAGGCAAGATCTGGGTCGGTCAACGGAAGGGCAAATGCCTTAAGCCTGCTCTCCTGTGGCCCTCCCCTTTCTGTCCTAATGCCCACTCTGAAATGTGGGTTTATTTCATACTTATTCCCCATTTCTCGTGACTTCGTCAAGGTAGTCATTGGCCGAACCTGTGGCCTCGATGAGCTTGCTTTTGAGGCAGTGGTACTTCATTTTTGTTGCATTGTTTTTACACACGTTTAAATGTCTTACGTGAGCATATCTAAGCCCAAACACTGTGATACTTAGTGGGTTGAGCATTTCTCTGCTCAACCCATAGCGTGTGCTGGAGGATGTTTTTTTTTTTTTTCTGGAAATACTCGAATCATCTCTGTACAAATCTTCACCTTGGCCATTGACTTCTGGTGGCTCTTGTTCTATGCCGCCACTCAGACTTTTAATGTCGTCAATAGGTTAGGAACACTGATGATTCTTGTGCCCAAGATAACTTCTATTTTTTTTTTGTCATGGGCAGACGCATTGCTAGGGTTGTGGTTTTATTCTTTGTGTCAACCTTTTGCTTTACATCTTAGTCAGGTTTTCCAAGATACTCCTCTGAGCTCTTCTTCCTGATTCATGTGTCATGTCATGAAGACTCTGCGTGTGCTTAGTTGTGGAGCTTTTCATATGGGAAGGCTCGCTTCATGTGGCACACAGTTGAACCTGTATGCATCAGGTCAATGTTTCTCAGGCTTCCGCGAGAGCCAAGCCAACGAACGTTTTCCATTTTATATTTTTATGCCAATGTACAGCTTATTCGTGGTGCACCTTGCTTCCGTTTCGGGTTTTTTTTTTCGTTTTTTTTTCTTTTTTTCTTTTTTTGTGTCTGTGTGGGAGAGAGAAATGCTAGTATGTCTGACGGATCAATGTTTTTTTATTTTTTTCGCAAGTAGGTTTGTTTTTTGCATATATGGCGAATGCACAACCCTGATGTTCTCTTTCCGTAATTTAATTAATAGTAACGTGAAGTAGTCTAAGGTTTTTTTCCTTGTCATCTGCCAAAGTTATACATAGCCTTTAAAATATTTAAAATGTTCTGTGTCTTGAAACATACAAAAATATTTCAACTGGCTTTGTGGAAACAAGCATTTCCTAGCTTTCTTTATTATTGCATATTGTACAGATTGACGGTTGCATTGTTTCCTGAATGCTACTCACGGTTGATGGCCCCCTGCTGTTGCAAAGGTCCTATATTCCATGCTTACTTATTCCTCCATTTACATTCTTCGTAAAATGGAAGCTCCTGAAGGCCTTTGAAGATTTTCTCTTACTGGGGGATATCTTGCCTAACAAAGAAAAAACGTTCAACTACACCTCAGCTGTATTCCTCTCTTTGAGCACACTCTCGCTTAAGTAATAATTCCAGGCATTTTTCCACACTCAAATAGCCCTTTATTAATATATACTGAAATATGTCAGTAGACCACTCATACTTAAACTGACTTGTTAGTCCTCAGTCTTGTCATTTTGTTGCTTCTTTGATCGGTTGAACAATCAAAGTATAGATACTCCTGCTTCATTGCCTATGTGAGCAGTGCTTTCTACCGAGGCGATGTGCTGCTCGAATTGGTTGTACTCCGTGTTTGTTTGTTTTTTCGCCATGTCTAGATATTGTGTAATTTTGGACTGAATTACAAGCCCCAGATTATCTTGAGGAAAAGAAAAAAAAAAGCCTGCCTCATTGTACATAAAGCTTTTACACTTTTGCCTACGAATATACATTTATGTATCCTCTGAACTGGTACCAATCGTCTATCATATAATCTTGTACACCAGTACCGTGACATATCATTGTTTTCTTTTTTCCGGTCGTTGCCGTTTATCGTTTGGATGCACGAGCCAGCCAGCTGAGATGCCAAGGTCTACTTGTACTGTTTGCATTTCTCTTTTGGTTATGCAGCCTTTTTTTCACACTTAGTTACTTGTGATCTCAGTCATTTTTGATAGGTGTAAAATACGCCTACTGTCTTTGTCTTTTTTTTTTTAGATAGAGAGAGAGAGGGAGAAAGAGAGAGTGCTCATGAGCAGAAGCATTCGATGTACCGAACGTGTCCAAGAAATATTAGTACCAGTTTTTGGCATCGCAGAAACTTCGCCTATTAGTGACGCCAGCGGCGATTATCAGACGTGACAGTTTGTCCATAATGGCGATAGACTAAAAATTATAGGGTAGAATGTACAGAAGAAAAAACTTACGAATCTGAAGGTGGCGCTTTTTATTGGCAGCAGACTTCATTCAACTCATCTATTTGTGTCGCCGCAACGTAACTTTCCAAAGGGGTTTTTTTTTTCTTTTTTTTTCATGAGATTTGTTTGTGTTGGCGCCGTTCTAACTTAAGGTTAGTGTTTCCGGTATTTATCAAAACAAAAACGCCGATAACATTACACCTTTGTGGATGGTGCCCCTGCGACATGCAACACCAGCACTGGACTCGCGCTCAATTTGAATAACTACCAATATTTATTTTATTCAATAAACGCCGATTTATTTTGCCGAATTGAACTAAAAGTCAACGCCGGAAACCCTAGTTTCTTGTCATTGCCGCCTGCGTTACCTTTCGGCTGAAGTCTCCTTAGAGGCGCGTGGTTTTCGGAGGCGTTGCTAAAAACCCTACCAGTATTTTGGGCACACGAGGTACTTTGGTGTGATATTTTGTTAGTGTCGAGTCCCTTCTCTGCGCTTCGTGGTGAGCTCTTGTTCTGCCACCAATCTTTCCTTGCACAAATTCGCAGTGTTAAGTACTTTGTTCTCGTCCTTTAATTTTTGAAATAGCGGGATCGAGTCCACCGATGATAAAAATGGCGTTGCTTCTCTGTGGGCTTCCAGTTTTGGGGCAGAAGGAAATAAAAGTCACTCGTGGCACTTTCTTTGCGAAGCGTGAACTTTTTGTTCGCTTTTTTTCCCCTGCGGAGGTCGGGGACGACTAAAGTCTGGTACACATGTGCGAAAAATCGCAAATGTGTTATCGCACCGCAGCTTGCAGCACGGGGAGCCAAAGCCCGCGCTGCCGGAACCACGGATTTTGAGTTCAATCAAGTGCAGTTCCCACCCACGGCCCATGGTGCCCTTTTGATCTGGATGCCCATCGCACCGGTGTGTGGTAGTGTGTCAATAGTGCGTGATGCACTTTAGTTCCTAGGCTAGCAGTCGTACTTCACTGGCCAAATTTCTCATCTACAGCGTGTGTCACCATACCATACGGTGATGATGCATGTGGTGCTGCACGCGCGGTGTTGCAAGAGAAGAAAATTGCGTTAGCATGACCTTTGGGAAGCGCTAACGCTGACCCCTTCACTTTTCTTTTTTTGCTTTCTCTTTTCCTTCCTCTATTTTTTTGCTGCCTCTTTCTGGCCTCGGTACGAGGTCAGTGTTAGCGTTTCCCAAAGGGGGACGTGTGTGGCGTTTCCCAAGGGTACTTCTATCTCGTTCCTAAAAATCCACCAATGGACCTTCCTGTAATTTTTTTCCACCCTTTATTTGTACTCTTCCTGCCAGAACACGTTGATGCCCTTGGACACGGTCATTCATATCCCACGTGGAAAGAACCGCATCCATACTACTTGTGGAAGGAACCGCATCCATTGTTTTAACTACACATACACTCATCACAGCCCACGCACCGCTACTACGGAAACCCAGAGCGAAGAACATGCGGCGACGGCAGAGCGGCAACTGAGCACGCCCGCATTCCGCCGCGCCGCGGCGCCTCCTCCTCTCTGGCTCCGCGCCGGCTGTGCGACGCTCCTTTGACGAAAACCCGGCGGTGTCTGTCAGTTTGTCAGCGCCGGGGAGTGAGGGAGAGGGTGACGCGTGCTGACGTCAGCGCTTCGGACCAATATAAGAGTTTCACGTGTCATCCTCTTTCCTCCTCCTCTCTCCCCGGCGTTGACAAACTGACAGATACCGCCGGATTTTCGTGAAAACGAGCCTTCTCATGCGAACACATCGAAACAAACTCGCAGTGTAAAGCAGCCTTGAATGTGATTGCGGGCCTCTGTTCTCGAGTCTGGAAGACCGAACATCGTTCAGCACTTTGTAGAGTTTTCTAATGAGTTATTTTCCCCGCGAAACGAAGAGAAGTTTGCAAACCGGGTTGACATTGAAATGGTATGCCAGGTTTCCTAGCCGGTGTGGAAAAGGTAAGTGCCAGTGTTAAGTAACGAAGGATTTTGTTAGGAATAAGTAAGATTTGTTTTAGAAAAGTTTATCTTTCTACAGCTGTGTCGACATTTTTTTTTTTTATCTCCCTATGTGTGCGTCTGCATGTTCGGGCGTTTGTTTTACGCTCGCGGGGGAACATGAACGGGAAGTGGTCTTCCGCCCCCGCGCGCGGGGGCTTCGAGCAGCCGCGGACGGGGCTCGGCAAAGACGAGTCGGACCCCGGTCGTTAACAAACGGATTGGGTTTCAGTTTGGATCGCCGGAACAGTGTCCGTGCTTGTGGCTTTTAAGCGGGTGTGCTTGTGTCCGGCGTATTTCGCCGCTTAGTGTAGAAACTTCGCTTTTAGTCGACGCAATAACTTAACTGTCTGGCGCCAGCTAGGCGGCAGCCAAAACAGAGACTGACTTTAGGAAGGAATTTGGGTTTGACCGTTGAAGTGTCGGAGGGGGGTCACGTTGACAGCTCGCTGATCATTGGGTAAGAGTGTACCACGTGACAATGGTTAAATTTGAAGTGATTGGTCCATTTCTGGAGGGAAAGGAGGCCCCTACGAGTCTAGAAAAGGGCTGCCGAGAGGATTCCCGGGGATTCGGCTCTTGAAACTGGGGACTAAAGTATGGGTTTTATATCTTGGAACTTTTGTATTGTAAGTTATCGTTGACTTGTCGTCGTTTTGTTTTAAAATAAACGTGGCCACGCTGGTCATCGTAAACCAACCAGCGTCGTAATGTATCCAGCGGGATCGAACAACTTTTAGTCTTTTTTTTTTATTATCAACTTCCCGGGGGCTGTCATCATCGGAGCGAACACCATCATCGGTCGTCACCATCACCTGACGGACCGGCCAGCCCCTCCTGCGGAAAGTTGACTGCCAGGTTCAGTGAGCGTAGCGGTCATCGCGCAGCCGATGCTGTTCTCTATTGGCGACGAGATGTTTTGGTGGCGCCACCTCGCGGGCGCCCTCCTGTGACGGAGCTGGTAGGATGCGTAGCAGACAACGCGCTATGTCAAAGCACGGAGTGGCTGTGTGTAGCTCGCATCTCTGCCGATTGAAAACGGTTTATTAAGTAAAGAAACGTAGTCCGAGGTGCTGTTACTCATTAGAAAGATCAGTCGTAAAAATGTTGAAGTTGCATTTTATGAGAAAAAGCTTTACATGTTCAAACACAAGTCTGGAGATTCACATTACAGCTTGCGTGGCGTGCGTCAGGGCTATTCACGGCTCTATCTGATTCTTGTTTTCTTCGGATCTGGGGAGGCTCCTGTGAAAAAAGGTTTTGCATTCTACCAGGGAGTAAATGACGTGCTGTCATCTTATCTGTGCACGCGCGCAGTTGCGTTGCAAAGCGCCGCACACTTGTTTTTATTAAGCTTACCGATAACACTGCTTCTATCCAAGTGAGACTCGACAGTTGCTAAACAGCAAATGCTCGTCAGAAACTGACGCTTAGCGCTTCCCGGATCGAATACATGGCAAAGAAACTTGTCACATCGCGACTTCTGCTCGAAAAAAAAAGCAAAAATGTTTGTGACTTCTAAATTTATCGGACATGGCCCGGCAAATTCAGGCGATCTCAGTTTGATTTTGTCCGAATCGAATCGTAATAAAAAATAGTCTCATTCGCCGTGGTAGATGTGGTGGGACAAAGCGCTGGATATTCTATTTTTATCATCCAGCTGTTTGTGGTGTGCTGTTCTCTACCACAGTAGCAATCACAGCGCTTCAACACCTCAGCGCCAAAAGTGCTTGTTAGCACGGCTACGCGTGCCACGGTTTCAAGCTTTGCCAAACTGTCCTCCTACAAGTATCACTTCACCAAATGAACACAACGCGTGGAACAAGCTTTGCTGCGCGTTACCCAAACAGCGCATGAAGCGAGCTTCACCAGCCGAGGGATCCAAGATCTGCGTGGTCTGTCCCAGTCCGACGTCACAAACGATGATGATGATAGCTAGAGCAGCGCCCCTGTGAGTTCGCGCACGCCGCCTGCCGCCGGCGCAAAGGACGTGCGCCTAAGCGAAACGGCGCCGCGACGCGCTCCAAATGCGCAAATGAAGACGCAAGAACGAACGAAAGAAACTGCATGCATCGTAACGGGGTTCTCTCGCCATCACTGAACATTGTCATTACCAGCATCACCATTTTTAGTCCCCGGCTCCCCGGCTCCCCGGCTTCGTGTCTGTGCAACTATGTTAAAATTGCTTCGCGCCTCATGTACATACAATGTCAGCATTAGTTTTATCATTCCCATTAGTCTTTTGCACTGCGAGAATGTGCCAAGTTTTCATGCGCCTTCTTGATTGTGTCAGAGTATTTCCAGGTCACAATTTTGTTTAACGTCATAATTAGCTAAATATTAAATTTCATATTAAAGATGTCTTCTTCCAACTTAGTTTTTTTATTTTTAAATACTTGTTATATCTTTTTTTACTAAACAATACAGCCTCGAGATTTAAATATCGCGCGAACGCGGACCCTACGGTAGATCAGCCTTTATTGCAGCGTAAAGAGCAGGTCAGCGAGACTACACGCGTGGCAGAAGGCACACGCCCAGCCTCGCTGACCTACCACGCCGCGGCGCTGTTACCGGGTCGGTTTTCCAGTATTCGCGCAGAGAAGAACAAAATCTCGAGGCTGTACCATCGCATTACTCTGGTCATAAATGCACGTGATTCGCGATAAACCGATTGGTCTGATTCCTTCAAAAAGGCCAGGCGGGGTCACGCTGTACGCGAGCTGATGCCAGCGTGACGCAAGATACTCCCGGTTCTTATGGTTCACCAACTGAAAAAGGCGAATTCACCCACTTGGTTCCGACTGACTACCCTACGACCTCTTCAGCGACGAGGACATTGCTATGCAGTGAGGTAGCTGCCGTGCTACCTTTGCGCTCTGTACACGAGATTTTTGACGCAATCACTGTGAGCTTCAAATAATTTTGAAATGTTATAATCCTGCGTTGCATCTATTTCACATAAATAGTGCGTATTTTGATCTCAAGTAATGCGAAATTCTTCAATTGCTAAAGATCAAGCAGACCGGCGAGATGGGCACCAACGAGGAGGGGCTTAGAGTGACAAGTCCGGAAGTTCGGCGGCACCTCCGGTTGCCGCCATGTTTTACGCAAATGTGACCACTGTCACGTGACCCTGCCAAAAGCGTGTGACGTCATCGGTAAGATGGCAGCCTAGAGCTAGTAAATGAGTGTGCCTGGTGGTATGGATTTCTAAGTCGTTTGGAATTCCGACGACTTCAAGTGAAGCCTGCTGACGGCATAATGTGAAAACATGAAGGAATGAGACTTTATACCCTTTTTGCGCAAGATCGCTCTTGACCATCTGGATATTAACGCTTGTGAGACAGCAGTCAAAGGATCTGCCGTACCGGTGGTCGGATTCCCGGACTGTGTTCGAGGATCGATAGAACTTTGAGCGCTTTTAGCATGCAATTTTCAGCATTCTCTTAGCTTTGTTTGAACGTTGAATGTTCGAGAATCGACGCGAAATATATGTTGCCGACGTAGGGCTTAGGGGAATTCATTTCAGCCCTAGGTAACTGCATAATCACAGCAAACTTTAGCGAGGAAGCGCTTGCGATTTTATGTTTCTCATGCCAATCGACGATCTTTGATATTTGATCGTTTTCTTCCTTTTTTGTGAGTGCGAGTGCACATTTATTTTCAGCTGCGAGGATGACGTTTTATTGAGGTGGGATGAATAAATTAATGAGGTGGCACCTGCTTCAAAGTTATTCTTAACGATATAAAAACAACTGTTTTTGTGTACGCATTGATTAACTGCACATTTTTTCTCTTTTCGTAGGATTTATTGCAGCAATGCTTTTTTTTTTTTTTCATCAGGAGTGCATTGTATTAGTCGGTAACATTTACTTCTGTTCGAATTAATGGACAAGATAATTCATTTGTATCATCCCTTGCTCGAAGAGCAGTCTTGTTGAAAAATGCTGACACATCCTTTCTATCTCTTCAATAGATCGCCCAAAAGTGTGGCCGCCTATACTTTGCATCACCGTAACTTGGAAAAGGTACCGCTACAGCCCTTTGTTCTATCAGAGAGACGGAGGAAGGTGTACATATCTGTGCAGACGAGCACTCCTCACAAAATGGTGACATTCGAACTTATATAAAAAATAAACATACATAATAAAATGTGGGGCAGATTCGGCTATATCAAGTAAATCAGTTTATGTTTCCTATCAAGCCAGATCTGCCTAATTTTTGAGAGGAGTCCAAAATTGTGGTTCATAGAGATATCAAGACCCTCTGATATATAGTTTTTTTTTTTTTCTTGTAGATTTGTTTTTAAAAAAGCCATTAAAGCTACACTTATGCGGTTTGTGCGAGGAGTTACACGCCCAGGGGGACATTATGTATGCTGAATTTTGTACAAGTCACACGGTTGAATTCACTACTAATTTAAACAGTGAAAATAGACATATGGTTCCATAGAAACTTTGTTGAACGTCGTCCGAAATCCTAAACGAAGTCATTTCAGAAAGACTCACAAGAGAAAGTAATACCGTGTAGCAGGTACAAAGCTAGCGGTTTCGGCCTCTAGGCGTCTGGCAGTACTTGCCTCTTATCTAGCAAGAAATGGAAATTTGTCCACGAGTGGTAACTTCAGCGCACTACTGCGCTTCACACGCTCAAAGTCGTTCTAAAAATTAATACGTTCCGGTTTGGACGACGTTCAGCAAGTTTCTAATTGAAACCATATGTCTATTTCCACCAACTAAAGTAAATTAGTGAATTTTAAATTAATTAGCCGACGACGCAAGATTAGTGCACCATGTCGTCCCCCTCTGGGCGTATACCTACTCGCACAAACCGCATATAAGTAGTTTTCACTTCGCTTTAAAACAAATCTGCAATAATAAAAAAAATAGCAATCTTAAGGCTTTCAGGGCATTGCACGTACGTCACATCATGACGTCGAACACCGGTGTCCACCATGCTGGCGGTTGACTCTTCGACCCGGCATGGCGAGAGCAATGGTAAACTCTGTCCGCGCTCGGCTTCGTGGCGCGCTGGCATCCCGACGGTCGTCCATTGATCGTTTCGTCAGGCATGAACCGCGAGACAGTGTCCGTCACAGGCAGCATATTGGCAGAGAGGGATACGCCCGCGGATTACCGAGTTTGCGCACGCATTCAAACCACTTTTCTACCGTTGTTTACGTTCGCACGCCTTTGCACGCTTTCTTTGCCCATTCGGGTAGATGCCCTTGCTCGTTATAACGCCGTTCCCCCGCTTCGAGCGATTGTCGCGCCGCGAGCCCGGCCAAACGGCGATTTGCTGTTCATGGCCTGCAGGTGCGCCGTCAAGACGCCGTCGGGGGATCGGTCGGTGCCGTCTGCGAGACGGTAACTTTGCAAGGAGCGATATGTAGGCAAGCCGGTTAGGAAACACCGCGATATAAACCCTGAGTCAAT
>JAZHYW010058151.1:0-76029 GCA_037355805.1 Ixodes ricinus
GAATAAATCAACATGACTTAAAGGGCAGCTCCGCTGTCAATTTGAGCGTTTTTATCGAAACATATTTTCGGAAAAGGCACTAAAAATTTAGCCTATAGCAGCAGTTAAATCATTAAAAAACTGTTTACATAATTTATAATCGTTAAAATATGCTGAAACCGATACCGAAACTAACTTGCCACTCGACTGGTCCGCCATTTTGACGTGACGTCACATATGGTATAAACACTCGCACGTGTGCGGTTTGAGCCTGGCCAGCCTGGCAGCAGTTCACTGTTTTGTGTTCGTGCCACGGATAAAAATGGACTCATCAGGCTCGTCTGAATCGAGCAACGGTGAAGATATGCTGCTAGATTTTGAGGACGATGACGATAACCCGTTCTCAAACAATCCGCCGGCATCATCTCCGAGGGAACCGCCAGCGGCGGCTGCATTCGCAATCCGCCGCCATGTGGACCCAGTTGCCGCTTCCGAAGCCGAATGGTAAGGCAGCTTTTGTTGCTAGCACGCCAAGAAAAACTGATCTACGTTATGCCTTTTAATTGGAGGCACTTTTTGTTATATCTTAGGGTCTGACAATAGACGGTTTTACTAGACCGTGTTTTCAAGCGACGCTTCCGTAGCGCAAGACCCTACGGCACAACACCAATTTCCTCCAGTCGCCATTACGCGCTCTTACATAAATCTATAAACCGATAACATAAGCAGAGAGCAAACAGTCGCTAGCACCAACAAGCTACAAAGCAAGCACCCTGACCAACATGTGACGTCACGGCAACGTCAGCGCAATCATGGCAGCCTCCGTGTGCCGCTCTTGCTCAGTGTTGCCAGTAGGGCGGCAGCAAGTGATTTGGGTGTGTACATGTAAATTTCAAAATTGATTTTCTTCTATGAAAATTGATATTTTTCCGAAATATTTTGTACACATGCTCAGGAAGGGCATCCAAATACATGGTGAAAATTTTATAGAAATCGGTGATCATCAAAATCACAGCGGAGATGCCCTTTAAAGGCGAATTTTTTTTCACGTACACCAGTATAAAGCTAATTTTTTTTGCCTTTGTTAATTAATGTGCAGAACAATTTTCGGTCATTAATCCTAAAAGTTGCATCAAATTCTTTTTTTATGCGCGCTGTTTTTTAAATAGAATGATAACATGATTTTTTAAGGCTAAGGTTCATTACCATCCTTTCAGCCCATAGAACACACACTGGGAAACTCATTTTCAACCAACCGGGTGGTCACGCCTTCTGAATCAAAAGGAAAAGGAGTATATATTTTGGCGACAAACAACGCGTAGTCAAGCCTGCCGAGTGTTGTCCCCTAAGGGGCTGCCCAAGAAATATACAAAAAGGAAACAAAACATTGCAGTCAATAGCCAATTCATCTCCCTGAGACGTGGCACGGAGAAGTCAGTGTCGTTCATATAAAATATTCGTAGGCGTGAAAGAAGTGTGATCGATTCCCAACCTGAAGCTTCCGTTTGAAGGTCCCTTTGACATCACCTTAACGTCAAAAAATGTATTGGTGCGGAGAATATTATTCCCACTAATAATGTACGCTATCTACAGCATCGTGAAGATAAAACTGTTCTGTAAATGATCATTAGAACTATGAAAGTGAGATCTGCGATGTTTGACCCACCCCCAGGACGCGCACGCCACCTTCGCTGCAAACATAGTTCCCCATGATCTCAATTTCGAGCGACTCAGAGTTCACGGACACTAAAGCGCTATCAAAACGTTTCACAGCTCCAACACACATGGGGAGATATGGAAGGAAAAAAAAACTTTATAATGTTGCAGATGCTTCAAGTGTGAACAACAGCCATGGAATGTATCTCTGCTACTTGTCCAGATATCTTAAACAAGGCTCTCGTTTAGCAGTTTGTAGATAGATTCCAATTACAGCATTTAAGACAAAACTCCCATCTCGAAGACTAATCAAAGTTAAGAAAGATTTTTAGGCTGAACTTGTAGAGTAATTTCCCTATTATCTAGAAGAAAGCGTTATTTGGTTGGCTACAAGACCCATTTAAGCACATGTTCCTCATTCAAGTACATCGGCCCGCAACCCAACGCGTAATAACTTGAAACACACCTCCCTCGAGTTTGCGTCTCAAACATCTAAAACCCCAATGAAGATTCTCTTACGCGCAATATTCGCCCAGGACCAAATATATATATTAAAAAAGCAGCTCTTTCCGTTCGGGTCAAGCGCGTCCTCTTGTGCACATCGCACAACACCTCGGCCGTAATCTCCACACCGGCGACACGCTCGACGAATTGCGCGAGCAAGGGCAACACCTGAGGAGCCTCTGGTGCCCCAGCTGTCGCATCCAGAGCATGACGAATGGGCGTTTGAAAACATCCGAAGCCCACTCACCGATGCAACAGCGGAACATTTTACTTTGATTTATTTTATTTTCCTCGGCGGTATGGCGTCGCTTGACACAGTTCACGCCCCCGGGCCGCTACGCAAAAAGCATTCGTCGCAGACCTTGAAATTCAAGGCCACCACCCGCCTTGCTTTCCAGTGCTCTTCCGTGTCGTGGGTACCGCGCGTGCACATGAGCTTCTCAATTTTATTCTAAGCGCGCTGCCCAACGCCTTGTCAAAATTACATGCTGTTGTCCCATCTCGGATTTCGCTTTCGACACAACGCGCCTGAATTCGCGGTGCGCACTGAGCAGAAGTGATCGCGTTCTTTGCGCCCGACTTCACGCAATAATCGCAAATATGAAACCTTCCGGCAGGATCCTGAAGACGGGAAGGAAGTCGTCGCTTTTGTTAGGCCTTCTCTGCGAATGATTGTGTGACACCTTTCACGCAATGCAACTGTGGGTTAGGAAAGCGTGGCGGGCAAACTGCTCCTGCTGTTTGTCATTGACGCCTGTCCCGGCCCCTTTCTTTTCTTTTATAAGCGATCGCGAAAAAAAACCGCCTGTCTCTATGTCTGACTGTGTGTGTGTGTGTGTGTGTGTGGGGGGGGGGGGGGGGGGTTACTTTCAGTTTATATTTTCTGTATCGTTTAATTGTAACCACCGTACTCATCTTTAACTTCATGTGAAAACATGCGCGAAAATATGCTATTTAAAATCGCAACAGACAGCATAGTTAAACCGTTTTCATTATATTCGATGCAAAGACATAAACATGAAATGTTGCTTCGTAAAGACCGTTTGCGCCACGTTATTTGAAATTCGTCGTGTTTACGCCTGGCTTAACAAGTAGCAGTAATTGTTCGCTTGGCTCTTTGGCTTCGAGAAAGTGTTTAGAAGCAGTTTGTCGTCGTTAATAGGTATCCAACAACGGTTTCATGAAAGAAAAAAAGAAAGGTCGTGAAAAAATAAAAGCAAGAAGTGAGAACAAAATGAAATTCAAAACACATTAGTCGATGTAATCTTGGCAGGACGAAAGGAAAATAAAGAAACGGAAGTGGATACAAGGCCGGTGGTAATTTTAGTGTTCAGGTGTTAGTTTTGGTTAATTGCGGTAGTAATTTTAGTGTTTAAATGTTAGTTTTGGTTAATTGCTATTCATCCTTGGGTATTTTGGCAACACGAATACATCACCTTTCGATTATTTTCGTTGAGCGGCACATTGTGAAAACCGTTTTATCATATAGGATGTTTCTTCAAACGCGGACCAAATTGTCCCTGCGCAAAGTACACACGTACAGAAAAGAAAGTTAGTGTGGCATTGGCATCTACTAAAGGGCGCAATTGGTAATATTAAACGCGTTCATTATACTTTGTTTAGCAACAAATCTCGACTATTTAAGTCTTTAGTAAGTAAACTTAAAGGTACGGTTTCAATTAGAGACATCCTTGGCATCACAGGAAACCATTATATAATCTAATTTTAAAAGATATAAAATATAGACAGCATTTATGGCGTTAAACAAAAATTCAATTTGGCCGCGTTTCTAGGTTTTGGGTTTCTGTCAGAGCGCATCTCGATGTATGGATGGATAGATTGAGCTGAACTCTTTTAATCGGGCGGCGACTTGTCCCTAGTGGCCGAGGCCCGCAACAAGTGCGCCAAACCAGGGCCAAACTTTGTTCCCTCCTACGAGGGAGGCGAGGCAATGTAGCTGCGCGCTTCAGCCACGAGGAGGCGGCACCGCTGGCGCAAAGTTGCGGTCCGATAGGAAACCGAAACCTAAAAACCCGTTTAAATTGAGTATTTTCTTTTAAATGCCGTAAGTGCTGTACATACACCTTTTTTAAATTAAGTTGATTTAGTGGTTTTTAATGATGCCTAGAAAGTTGCTAACAGAAGCCATCCCTTTAAATTTCCTGGTTAGAAAGGTAACTATTCGAAAGTAATTAATAAAACTACACATACCGAATGTATATATAGTTTATTATATTATAAATATACTTAACTCATTTTCCCAAATGCGCTCATTGACAGATACGTATACGACATTAACGTTATTTCAGTACAATGCGTCCGCTTCGCAGGAAAAACTTGACCGGCGTTTCAAGAAACACCTTACAGGTGTAACTATATCGAAAGCGTCAGTAATTGACTAGCACAAAACCGTACTTCCTTCTTTTTTTCTTTTTTTTTTCAAGAAACAATACAATTATAGTTAAATGCGTGTCACGGTAGAAGGAAAAGAAATACTTAACCGGTTGCCTTTCGTGCTTCGACTTCCCATCCAATCGAGATGAGATAGCGTCTAAACTTACCCTTCCACGTGGCAATATCCTGCGACCGGCGCTGTCCAATTATACAGCAGCCGGTAGCCCTGACTCGCATTACTGAAGCCAAACGGTGTAATACACGGAAGGGCATTCGTGCAAGCTTATCGGAGTGAGCTCATCATTCCCTATGTCGCTCGCGCAAGCAACCCAGTGGCTCCCAAAAAAATACGCATACAACAATACAAAAAAAATGATCAGATAACTAAAACACACGATACGCATCTACAAGCAACACAAAAAAGATCTTCCAGCCGGTTGTCTCTGTTGACAGCTAAGCCGAACGTGTGTCCCGAGGTTTGAGCGCAAAATCAATATACCTTCCCGCTTGACAAATCGGCGCGGATGGCGACATGTACAACTCAATCCGCCTTCAATCGTCTGGAGGACAGCGCGCCATTCTTTCGACGCCAAAACCATGTCTTTATACCTTCTTATTCGCATAGGCCGCAAGCTGGCGCTAGCCATACACTGTAGACATATAAATTATAAAACTGGTGATGTTGACCTTGCGATCTTAGTATCGAAGTTGGGTCTCTCTATGCAGCCAAACCCGGATCTTTTTCTAACACGGTATCTAGAAAGTCTGGCAGTGTGCCGCAGTGCACCTACGTCCTTCTGGACAGGGCGACTTTTTTAATTGCTCACGGCAAGGTTCGATAAAATAAGCAGGAATTATATATGTGTGAGTGGATTTACGCCAAGAACGGGAGGATTAAGAGTGGAAGAAAGGTCTTGGTTTTTTCCACACGCCATATTACGGAAACACTTATACAGCCTGCAAAGAAACAGTGTTGAGGGCTGAGCTTGATCTCACATTGACGTGGATTGCATCAAAAGTGGCGGTCGCAGGCTCCAAGGTTGTGTTTCACGAGGGTTACTATGCTTCGCTTTCTCATGCACCCTACATGCATATGCCAGCACACCGCTCGCACCCTTCAAGTTTCTCGCCCACGCACCCGCCTCCCCCCCCCCTCCCCCCCCCTCCCACCACACAACTTATTCACTTTAGTTTTCCCCATGCAGCTTCGGACGGGAATGGACTTTCTCGCCGGATTGCTACCATCACCTGTCCATCACCCTTCAAGGACTACATAACCGATCACCTTTCACAGTGAAGATCTGTGGCATTCATGTATTTTACTTATCTCAGCCCTTATGTAATACCCCCTAAAGGGTGTCTTTAAGGAAACAAAGGGATGTGGAGTGAAGAATGTCTATTAACCACAATTAGTCTTGTGCAGCGTAAGTTTGGAGATCAGAGCAGAAGAAGCCATTATCGTCTGGGTCAAGGTCACGAACTCTACTACCACCATGACTCAAACCTATCTTCATTTCGCTCTGCAATGAAGCACTCATGTATCCCACTGCTTCTTTCTTTATCTTCTATGTCCATGTTACACGTCTCTTATCTCACGCTTATGATGACTTATCACGCTGTTCAATTTATGATGTTTCGATTTTTGACTGTAATACTTTGTTACTGTGTACTTATAAAGCTGTTCAATTCATGATCTTTCGTTTTGAGCGCAGCTCTTAGGCGCCCGTTTCCGGCTTGACCTCGTCGGCGTCGCCGTCGGCGTCGGCGTAACTGCCCGAGGTCACGTGACGCTCCCCCGAAGTCACGTGACCACCGGGTCACGTGGTCCCCAGGTCAGCGTGACACCCCGAGGTCACGTGATGATGATGACGATGACGATGCGGATGCCGATGACGCCATCAGTGACGTGGTCTCCCAGGTCACGTGACCCCCTGGTCACGTGATGATGATGACGATGACGATACGGATGCCGATGACGTCATCAGTGACGTCACTGATGATGTCATTGGCATCCGCATCGTCATCATCACTGATGACGTCATCAGTGACGTCACTGATGACGTCATGGCATCGTCATCATCATCGATGACGTCATCAGTGACGTCACGTGACCCCCTCCCCACGAGGTCACTTGCCCGCCCCACATACGGTTCCCTCCTCCTCCTCAAGAGCTGCGCTCTTAATTCGGCGTTATCAGTGGAGTTGTAAGCACGGCTTCTCACTTTTTTTGTGTGTACGATACCAGTACTCGAGTTTGGCCTTGGTCTCTGTACAGGCAGCCGGCAAGTCCTTAAATATGAAAAAAATTATATATAGACGTTCCTTTCCCATATTAGTATTTATGAATATGTTGTCATTCTCTGCACAATAAAAATTAAACAATGAGTTTTTGTTTAATGACGAATGTGAGGAGAAGCACGGATTCACAAACCAGCTGACAAAATAGAAATCTTTATATCTCTTGACAAATTATACGAATTAAGCCCCTTAGTTCTAAAAATTATTCCATTGATTCTAGAGATATCCGTCTTGATTACATCTTAGCACAGTGCCGGTTCTTTCCTCCCATTTCAAAAATGTTCTTAATTTTACTTCGCTGTGCAGCAAGTGTAGGATCGATCAAGGAATGACACGGAGCAAAACGGAAATATTTTAATCTAAAAATGCAATAACGCGCTACACATCGGCCAACATATTTGGTGACTCAAAGGAAATGTTTTACACTCGCTTGCTTAAATCGTTCGCTTTAAGTTCCGTCACTCGCATGTAGCTCAATTACTGACTGACCGCGTCATCTATAGATGTGAATAATTCTGCATTTTTAGAGAATTTTTAATCCCGACTGTATAAATATTCCCAAGCATCAAACAATTGTCTCACGCATTCCTAAATCAGGTTCTACTCTGTTGAACCTGGGATTATCGCAGTATACAAATATCCGTCGGCACTGATTCTTCAAAGCCAGTCTAGTGTTATTAAATTAAAGGGTCTATAAAAAGAAACCGCAACATCAAACATCATAACCAAATGTTTTTTTTTTAAATAAAATTGGGCAGATTACACGGTCAAAATATCTAGTGCATGTGGCTATCTTTTGGGATGACAATTCATAGAGTAATTTATATTCTACTCATAATGCCTCGAAGGCACATTGTGCGTAAGATGAGAAGAAACTAGGGAGTTTAAATATACAGATAAACACAAAGATAAAGTAAAGTAATACACATGTATAAAAATGGAGGAGCAGGTACTTCACAACACCTTGACTTAGACACAAAACTATAGATGGTAAAAAGAAGCTGAACAATTAACACAAAAATGTATTTAGTAAACACATATACAACAACAAAATGTTTACAGCGTCTCAATTAATCACATATAATACCTATATCAATGGGATAAGAAAGCACTACATTTTGATTTGCAAATTACGCTACGAAGGTGGTTATTATTTTTGTGGGAAAACGTTTGTGATCGGCAATAGTAACAAGTAACAACAATGTCAGAAACATTGTTTCTAAGTTTGATCAGCTTGGGGCACAGATATGTTACTGAATTATATTGTAGACATAAAGAAACTTATAAAGTTACGACTGTTGATGCTACGAGATTATTTATTAATTCGTTCTAAAATCGAAGTGTTGATTCCAATAGAAACTTATATATTCCCTGGAATAAGCATTGAAATAAATTTGCCGTCGCATTTTCTGCAAACCAGTCGAGCAGTTTTGTATTGTCGCGACATACTGTCGGAACATGAGTATGATGACGGCATAAAACGGGCAGCTTAATTTCGAATAAATTCGCTTTGGTTAATTCACAGAGCATTGGTGAGGAGCCCAGATAGATGGGGCGGATCCTAATTTTGGGCGGGCATGTGTTCTATAATATAGCTTACATATGTGAAGAGGGGTACCGATAAAGGCAGAGGTAGGCAACCGCTGAAGTTCGTATCAAAAACACTGCGCCGTGATGCAACGAAAAATAAACCTATAAATTCGTCGCCCGCGTAGCTTTCCAATCAATCCGCTCTAAACCGATCTCGTAACACCGACGACATGGTAGCACCGCTGTTTTCCCCGAATCTAACAAAATCGCCCGTAGACGAACTTAAAAAGAAATTGAAAGAACGGAGTCATTTATTCGTATGGATTCACATAATGATGAACACAGTTTTCCAGAGCCAGCCCTAATCCATCCAGGAACCGTCAACTGCATCGTCATAGAGAGAGCTCTGTTCCCAAGATAGAATCGGTAATATAACAGGGTGATCCCCGATAAGCCGGATCCCCCCTTTCAATACATATTGCCGTGCCCTCATGAAAAGGATAATCGGCTTGGGGCAGGACCGGCGTCCTGGCCTAAGCCCCCGTCCACCCCTTCCCTGGGGCGACGTAAATTCAGCTTCGCCGGTTCTTCTGGGATATTCGTTCGCCCACGATTGCCACACAGAAGCACCGCCTAATGTCGCAACGGTAGTGCCCCACCGGCTACCTGCTCAGCAGAAACACGCGAATCGATTGAACCCCCGGCAGTGCAAGGGTCATGGAGTTTGCACAAGAAACGCACTCGCACATTTCCTTGCTTGCGGTCGATTCACACCGGGGCGTTTTCCTACGTTACGTCAGATTACGACCGCTTACGACCGCTGACGTCGCAAGTCACCCAGACATCCGTGCTTCGAATGAAGCGTGGCGACCCGTTCAATGATCAGCTTTGCACGCGACATACCAAACACCAATGTCCCCAAGACTCCTTACGCAAGGTAAGAAATGGTAATGTCGGAGTCCCACTAGAGCGACAAACAGAAAGAAACGACAACGACGAGCCTCAAACACATGCAGCATGCTCGCGGTAGTTCCGTTGGTAGGAGTTTAGTCGTTCGGTGCTCGTGAAGTAAGCACGAGTGATTGCAAGCCAGCCAAAGATACTTTCGCGTGCAAGGTGCTCGTGTTTGAGCTTAGCCTCCTTTATTCTACAATGCCTGTCGAATCGCGGAAGACTCTGGTTTGAGGCTTGTCACTGTCGTTTGTTTCTGTTTGTCGCTTTTGTGGGACTCGGGCATCAGCAAACGCCCCTGTGTGAAGTGACCTTCACCTCGCACGTGGCGGGCTGTGCCATACATCGTTTCACCATTAGTCCAGACGCAGCCGACCCTATGAACTGATGGGACCAATCAGACAGCAGCAGAAGAGCACCATAATGATGTTCGTCATGTTTTTGTACGTGCTCTCTCATCGCTGAAACAATCATTAACAAAAAAGGCCTAGTGACTTGCGCCTTTGACGCTGCTTGATCGGTCCCATTACCTTGTAGCGTCGGCTACGTCTTGACTTAAGCCAACATTACTAAACCACTCAGTTGGGAAACTGCCATAGAGACCGCTCTGAAAAAGTGGCCCCGATCTGTCCTCGCAAACCGAGCTAATGGCGAACACAACGCCGCCATTTCTCCCGCTGCGGCCACTCGAGGAACCGCACATTACTTCTATTTTGGCTTTAATCAGCCATTTTGGCGCCGAAACAGATACAGTGGAAGAGGTTAGAGGGGCGCCACCCCCGTCTCCCCAGCGGACGCGCCGCGTCTTACTACCGAAGTTAAAATGCACCTAGGTCGGGACGCGCTACCTGAAAGTACCGCTGAGGCATGTTTTTATAAAAACAATATTAATTGTGCCGCAAAACCTTGCAAACTAAAGATTTTAAAAACATCACGCGCCCTTCATTTTGTACTAAACTCCAATAAATTTCATACAAAAAGAGTGTTTTCTGTTTGTTTTTAGGCAAAAACATGCTTTCTAAAAGCTCAAGGTAACCACAGTACAGACAAATGATAAAGAGTGGCGCTGTTGTCGTATTTAGCTCGGTCTCGGTGGACGCCAGCGGCCCAGGTTTCGACGGCGAGTTTCCCAACTGAGTGTTTTAGTAACGTTGACTTAAGCTTAAACAAAGTATAGCGAAGTTTGCACGAGAACCCTAATAATAAAAGCACTTGGTAAAGCCACGTGTTCCGGCCAGCTTCTTCGACAGAACCGCACAAGAATGAACTATGCCACAGGTGTATTTGTTGGTCATTAAGAGAGACGCCAAAAGTATGTAACGATTTCTTTTCTGAATGGGCAGAAAATGGGTCCTGTCTTTCAAATGGGGATGCTAATTTTATTGTTTACTAATCCTTATACTAGTATACTCGAATTTCGTCAACGTCTACTGAATATATTAATCACTTACCACCCATTTGATTACAATATATCCGGAGCACGCACAAATTTGACAAAACCCTCAACTTCTTGCTACGAGGTCAGTCTGTCTGACTCAGTCACCCTCACATTCGTTAGATCAATCTAGTGTCTAAAATCAACTAACTTTTGTTGTCTTGCTACTGTGCTTAGCCATCGGTGTGAACTTCTGAATAACAAAGAAAGCACGAATAAAAGAGCCTGAGATTTTCAACGGGTCGTAAATGACTACAGACTCAAACCTTAGCAGATGTTAGGCTGAAAGCCCGATTCGGAGTCTGAGATACAAGTGTACAAGATAGAAATCAACCGAGAATGCAAGAATGGTAATATTTACTAATATATTGCAAAATGGATACGGTACACATTTAAGAAGGTCGAGATATTTACGCGTTTAAAGAATAGACTGTTCGTGCGAACGAAGTTTAGGGCTTAAATTAACGGAGGATTGGCGTGTTGTTGTTGTTGTTGTTGTTGTTGTTGTTGGGGTTGTTGTTGTTATTTCATCTTGGTTGTCTTTTGTAAGCTTTGCTTTTGTCAAATACAACCAAGTTAGCAACAAATAAACGGCATTCAAAACTCATTAAGTAATCAAAACTTTGTGTCTAAGCAGGCTTATACGTACGTGGCCTTTATAGATGTAATGGCTTACTATTAACTCGTTACTTTTGGGGTAACAATGTAAGGATTTCGTCGTTTTTGGAGAGCAGGAACAATTCGTACAGTTTAGTTATTTTCGATCGAACGTAGAGTAACTACATTTAGTTACTTCACCTGAGGAGCACGTACGGTGTCGACCGCGTTTTCATCTCGATTCAGAGTCGAAGTTTTGTACAGATTACTCCAAAAAAGTAATCGATTACAATTACTATTACTCTTGAATAAAAAGTATTCAATTAGATTACTTGATTGCTTAAAGAGAAAAGCAATTGACCGTTACTTGAAAAGTAGCTGTTAGTTTTCCGACTACCTCGGATTTTCAAAACACCATAGTTTTTCTGCCTGTTTGAAAACTGGCCCTTCGTACTGTCTATTATTTGATTAGAATCGTTTGATTACAAACTACTATTCTTCAAAATCCATCACTTTTGGTAAACCCTCCCCTTAGGGAGACTTGGTGCGAGGATTCCTTGGTAGAAGGGTTGTGCAAAGGGCGAGATTAGGAGGGGGTAGTAACGGTTACAAGTAACTTATTACTTTCAAAAGTAATCAGATTACTAGTTTGATCACTACCTAATGAAGGGCATTAAATTATTACAAATATACTCTAAAAAGTATTGGATTACAACTAATGGGATTACTTGTGATGAGTATCGTACAGGTCTGGTTCAGAGGCACCAAGTGTGAAAAAAGAATACAAGGAACAGCATTCACACATATTGATGTGCCTACTGCTGAAGATAAAAAAAAGGAACAACCCGCGGTTTCTAGTCAATGTCGCTCGTAGTAGAGCAAGTCTCAAAGCAAACAAAACAAACTCAACTTCTTTACGTGACCGTTGGGACATTGGTTTTTTTTCTGTGTTTTTTTTTTGTCATAGCTTCATGTTAGCATCGATGCCGTTACTATAAGATCAATATGACTAGTAAAGTAAGACTCACATTATTTTTAATTGTTAGTGATTAGCGCATTTATAGTCACTGGCAACTGAAAAAAATGCCAAGCGTGGTTTATAACGTCCACGCTTCCTGCTCTGCGAGTTTTCCTTCGGCGTTTTCATCGGCCAATTCCGCAACCTCAATGGCTGCGGAGCAAGACGAAGATGACCAAGCCCCGCGTTTCGTAATATGTCAGCATCTACGAGCCGATTAATTGTAATGATACTTAAGCACTCTTCAGAAAGATGCACGTGTCCACCTGATGGAAGTCGGGGCAGTGAGATAAAATGATCTGGTTATTGTGCCTATAGCCTTTGTTAAAAGAACCTACGTTCATCTAGTTCTTACGTATACATCCTAAATACGCCAAACTGACATAATAACTGTAATATCCGAGCAAGCTTACTAACCTTTTACCTCCAAAACAAAAAAGGTGCGTCATAACAGCGATTTAAAACCACAATGTCCCAATAAAGAAAACACTACCGAGTATTCTTCTAGACAAGAGGCAGGCAACGCTATCGATTCGTCTATACGTATCCAATAGACCTGCTTCAGTATAAGATCCCTATTCGCTCCATTCACTTAACCCGTTCGTACGTCACAAAACCCGCGTCAAACACCGAGATGGCGAGTAGACCTCGGGGCATCGAACGAGCGAACAAACCAATAGCCGCTCATCGCAGTAAACAGCCCAATCTCTACACGTCAAAACACCCCAAGAGAAGCAACATCGTCGTCAACAACAACAAAAGCAGCATCCGCCCCATTGGTAAGCACAAAGCCGGACAGACGTATGGAGGCTCGCTTAGGAACTTCGTATATCCCTTCCACTCGTTTTCCCGCGGCCCGACAGCCCGGCGTCCCGAGAGAGCAGTTCGTGGGGGCCTCTGAAGCAACCGTTCCATCGGAAGCGCGCCACTGGCTCCGCAATCCCGGAACCGGGGGCCGAGAGGGGGCGAGCAGCTCGCTCACAATAGCCGCCCGCAGAATGAGAATGCAGCAGATGCGAGCCCCAGCCCAGCGCCAGACTTGGGCGTTGGGACCGAACACTATGGGGGCGACGCGTCGGAGCAACTGTCGCTTCGGCACCAGAAAGCCACCTCGGCGCAGTGGAGGGCGCTTTGTGGGCGGCTCATTGCGGAACAGCGGGATCCGTGATTAAGTCAACACTCGCGGCGGCGTGAAGAAATGCTCCGGTCGAGACCCTGGCTGCCGGGCGTCGTCGCTGGCGTCTTGATCGGAGGCATCGATTGGGCGACGGCCCGCGAGGCGCCCCAACCCGTTTTTTAGGGGGCCGGCATAGAACATTCGACGGTCATGCGTCGCTGGTGCCATGCTCCATGTGCCACCACCTGCAGGCTTTACGGCGAAAGGCAGGCTAGATCAAATAGGCCGAGCGCTCTGATCCGTAGCTATGTACTGTAGATATGTACTGTGAAAACTATACCGTACAGTTTTCGCGGGTGCGCGATAACAGTCTATGGTGACCTATTCTTGGGAGGGAAAATCAAGTTTATTCGAAATAATATTTAAACGAAGCTTTTTTCGAGCCGCTTTTGCTTTGACAGTCTCGTAGCTTTTGATTCAAGATAAAACAATAGTATCACCGTGACAAGCATGGAAGCCCATCATTTCGTTAAATAAGTTCAGGGAACTTGAGATGAATTCGTATGAAGCGACAACATGATAATAATGTTTTATTTTCCAATATAGACCTCAGTGATATAACCCTCACCGCAGTATATGAGGCGGTACCTCCCAGAAGATGCGAGCTGATGCTTCGAACTATAAATGTACGTGGTCAACGAACAGTGTGTTTTCATAGTAATAGGGACCTACCGGGCTGTACCAACACAACCTAGAATAATCGAATCACGGGCACTAACATTTCGACGTCGTGCCAGGAAGATCGAACGCAGACACAGATAGGTCACCAGTGCAGCGTCAGCATGCGGCTCGTTACCGCGTTCGTGTTCAGCCCATGCCAAAGAGGACGCTCGACGTCGGGCTCGGGACCAATGGACCCCGTAAGTGATGACGTTACAACATGGCGCTCCACTCAAAACAAACCGTTGCTAGGGCCGTTGCTATGAGCAAATGCATAAAGGCTCGATGTGAGGTTAAAAATTGTCTGATAAAAAATTAAATATTTTTTATAAGCATTGTGTCTTCTCAATATCTTATCACCGAGAGTTTTTTTTGTTTGTTTCTTATCGTTTTACCGCCATCAAGCGATGACAAAAACCCGTTATAAAGTTTCAGAACCGGTTTTGCCTTGCTAGTAGACGACACAGTGGCTTAGCGGGTTCAGGGGTTCTATCCGAGGGAGTACACGACCGTGTTGAATGAGCTTGGTGAAGATCGACGAAACTTCTATTCTCGGGGTCAACTTTCTGTGGGATTTCGGAAGCGAAGACTGCCCGTGCACAGCTTTGATCGAAGCTCAAGGTGCGCGAGCGCGCGAACGCCTGCCCGTGGAGCTCACTTCCGCAATATTTAAAAAGGTAAAAACAATGTGAAGCCGAATAACCTACGACGACGACGACGTGAAGTGTATCAGAGTCGAAGTGCAGGCCAGCACACGTTTCAAGGATTTCTGGCAGCACAGTTGCTTCAGTGCACATCTGTGTGATCAAACGAACTGTCCGTAACAGATATACATATTGTCGCAGATGGAAACGAATCGACAAGCATAAAACAGGAAATAAAGTTTTAATTGGCGAACTTGTGCGTAGAAACAAAAGAAAGGATGACATGACCGTCGACGGCGGCAGCAGCGAGCGACCATGCGTCGGCGTGACGGCTGGCTGTGAGCCGACAAAGCCTCGCTCACCTCCTTATCCAGTTACACTCGGCATCTCGAGCATTCGGCCTGGAATGTTCGTTAGTGAGCTAGGGCGAGACTGACTAGGCAAGGTCATGGTGGCCTCCTTATCTTTTACACTCGGAATAAGAGTAAACTCCAATCTTATAGAGGGAGAAGCGTTCCTTCTCAATCATCACACTTGGGGTCTTGAATAAAACCGTAGAATAACTAGGATTTTTTCTGAGTTTAATGATTCCAAGGCTGGTCGAAACACACCCATTTCGCGAGCCCGAAAAACGAACTTTGTGGTCTCAAATCGCTCATGTTAGAGCCAAAATAATTGCTCTTTCATTAGAATGCACGTTAACTGCAAAATCAGAAAGAGGGCCCCACGCTATTTAAATATCATGTTCTAAAGCGATGCTTTTCTCGCTGTATTTTTAGCAGATCTCCATACGTCTGATGATTTTCGTCAGGCAGTATTCGTATCACACGTAAATGCAGTTCATTTTTATACACCTGATTAGTTTTCTTAGGCCTGCCATGTTCCAAATGAATACAAAATCGAGATCGTATCATTGTGCAAAAACTTCGGACGGTTGAAGACGGCATGCTTCAGTCATTTCGTGTGCGTTCGTTATGCGTTCATCGTCTGCAACAGGCATCTTGAGACGTCTCGAGGACCGGAAGTTGTCGTCGCAAATATTTCAGAAACAGCCGATTCTCGGCAAACTTCTGACGTGATAAGTGTGTAATCTAGGCTTCCTTTATCAATTATTTTTGGACGTTTAAATTCCACGTCCGATTTTTGATCGATCGTTCTTTCGGAGTGGAATCTAGTCTCATGTATTTGTCCATTAGAACGCCCCTAGCAACGGTTTGTTTGGAGCGGTAAGGTCACACCTACGGGGCGGATGGCTGCGTTGGTGCCATCCGATTGTGATGACGTTATGTGAAGATGGAGGATGCTTTTTCCCAGCCTTCGAATATTCCAGAATGTTATAGGTTTACACAGACTACGTCCTTTGCCAAGATGGAGTAAACATGGCCCTCAGTCAAGACTTCAGGTATAATTAAAAAAAAACATTGCGCAAACAGACGGGGCACAATTAAAAGAACTTCACCCAGTCTAGTAGCGTTGTTTTTGTCAAGTCTATCAATCGCCAACTAGCCCAGCAATCCACTACTTTACACTATCGGTATATATTTTAACAGACCGTTTTTGTGGCCCTGATATCAAATTGGACATTCGCTCAATAACACTTACGCTTCACTGTGGCAGCGCGGTGTATTAAAATGCAATACTGTTAACTTAAAAACGACCCGCTTAATATTTTTTTAAATTAAAGTGTAATGTACCAAGTCGCCCAAAGTGGGCTCCAAAGGGGAGCCGACGGGGGTCCCACGTGGGCAACCCACGTGAGTCCCACATCGGTTCTGCAACTCGCGCACAAAGTCGGCCCGACCTTGGATGCCCACCGAACTGGTGAGACCCACAGCAGGCCTACTTGGGCAGCCTACCTTGGCTTCCCTCGTGGGACTTACATGGGGCCTACTTGGGCAACCCACATGGGCTGCCCTCGCGGAACTCACGGGGGACCTATTTGAGCAGCCCACATCCCCCCCCCCACTTCGTGGGACCTGCAGGGGGCCTACTTAGGCCGCTCACCTAGGCTTCTGTCGAGGGACCTCTTAGTGCACACTGATGGCTGTAGAAGCAGACATTTTGACCACTAGTCTAGCTCTAAACAAGGAACCGCTTGGCCCGACTGCAAGGCCGTTAGCTGAAGTTCGGGCTTCTAGAGGCGCCACCCTCACCCGACGTCCATCCTCGATAAACACGAAGGCCCCTTCAAAGGTAAAAGCCAACCCGACCGCAATCAAACGGAGGGCCACGAAGCTCGCTCTCATCGCGGTACTCTTTGAGAGTCCCGCATAACGCCTCGGGGCGGAATAGGGCCCTTGGACATGTGGATCGAGCGAGAGCACCGGAGCGAATTTCAGGAAACCATGTTCTCCTTAACTTCGTACCCATTCTCTTCTCTCTCTCGTCCTTCTCTCTCAGCCGCTCTAACGCAGCGATCTTATGTTAACCCTAAATGTTTGATGTTTATTTTGGCTGATCCCACTTTATGCGGCGAGAAGTGAATGCTTGTTGTTAAGCGAGCTATATGGCGCCTAATATATGCGATGTGATGAGGTTACAGAGAGTTCTGCGTCTGTCGAGTTTCTAAATGATTATAGACAACGAAGAGAGAGGCTTTTACAGCTTGAACGATGATTAATGGTATGTGTTCAAGGAATTATAGGCGTTACTAAATATTGCGCACGGAAGCAGAAGACTGGTTCTTAAAGGGTTTAAGTTATTTCTTTCACTCAGGAAACGAACATTACTCAATGAATCATGCAAGAATTACTGGGCATGTTTCTGCCTTTGGCTGCCATCCTCAAGCATCTTTCGCGGCGGCCGTGCTTTCGCCCGGGCCGACGGCTGGTTGGCCCCCACTGAGTTCGGGGGCAGTGCATCGAACGACCTTGGACGTAAGCGCGGCTCCCGGACCGATCAACAGTTCCACGAGGGGCGTTGTTCCCGCCGTTTCAGCGAAAGGTCATGGTTCTCGTCATGACGATCGTCAAGCAGCTGCAGCGACCGATGACGACGGCTTCATTCCTGTTATCCGGAAACGACGTTCTCCGACATCGACGGGGACGGCCAAGTCCGAGAAGGTACGGGCTGTGCCTCGCCAACCGCTGATTAAGGCGCTCTTTGTGTCTAGGTTGGATCCCAATACGTCCGTGTCAGATATTGAGGATTTGATAACCCCTTCTCTCGAGGGCAAGTGTGTCGACATCACAAAGCTAAAACCGAAATTCCATTCTTATTCATCCTTCCACATTGCAGGTGAACAATCTGCTTTTGATATCTTAAACAAATCAGAACTTTGGCCCGAGGGATCAATCTTTCATCAGTTTTTTGGAAAATTAGACAGTTCGCGAGTTTATGAGGCCGAATCTGAAGCTCTCGTGAATGCTTAGGACTCTAGAGGTATATTATCAAAACACACGGGGCTTGCGTTCAAAGTCCTCTGAGTTCATGTCCAATATTCTACTAAGTTCTTCTGATGTCGTATGTTTAACCGAAACCTGGCTCTGTCCCGGAATTTCCGATAGTAGCTATTTTCCACCGAACTATGATGTGTTTCGCCAAGACCGGGATTACGACGGCACGGGTATGAAATATGGGGGTGGCGTACTGGTGGCCGTTAAGTCACCAGTGCAGTGCAACCGCAGGAAGGACCTGGAAAGCTATGCTGAAAGTGTCTGGGTAGAAATCCCCGCTAGCGATGGTTATAATTTTTTAATTGGAAACTATTATTTCCCTCCTCTTTTCGATGATGCAGCGTTTGTAAAACATTTTGAAACCGTTCAGAAAATAGTTGACTTATCTAAATTTCGGGTCCAGATCTATGGCGATTTTAATTTGCCCGGAATTGACTGGACAACTGGCGTTGCTTCTTGTTCAGCAAGTGTGACTTCGAGGAAAGCTTCTTGGCTACTTTCGTTTACAAACTTTTTTGATTTTCATCAGTATAACACGATTGCGAATAATCATGGAAATGTACTAGATCTATGTTTATCTAATGCTCCGCTTGAGCCTACGATTCTGGCCGTAAATCCCTTAGTGCCGGTCGATGTTTATCATCAGCCTTTCACAACAAAATTCTGTCTGTCATGCAGGCCTCGTGTTAAAAGAAGTTTTGCGGCGTATTCCTATTCTCGAGGGAATTATCTTGAATTATACAAATTTTTGGATGAGTATGACTGGTCAGAGGTCTTAGCTGATAATATAGTTGACTCAGCAACAGAAACCTTAACGTCTATTGTCAAGAATGCTCAGGATATTTTTATTCCGAAACGAGTTGTGCGCGCATGCAGCTATCCTAGCTGGTTTTCAAAAGAGTTGAAAATTGCCTCACGTAAAAAGCTTCATTACCATCGTTTGCATAAGAAAACAGGATTGGATCTGTGGTACCAAAAGTTCAGTATTTATCGTGGTTTGGTGAAAAAACTCTACGATCACGATCACCGCTTGTACTTAACTGGTATAGAGTGTAGCCTAAAAAAGAACCCAAAGAAATTTTGGCAATTCACTAAAAAACATTTACGTGAAAATAAGTCGAATATTTGCCTTCGTGACGATACCGGATATCAGTGTTGTGCGGGTGACATTGCAAATCGTTTTGCTCAGTACTTCAGTTCCTGTTATTCCTCTTTTCTTACGAACAGCTCCTCCAGTGTCATCGGGGTTGAGCGTTCTGATTATTTTCCTACATTTACTGTTTGCATGGAAGACATTTTAGAGGCCATAAAAGATTTGAAACCCAAGCTATCAACCGGAATCGATTGCATACCTAGTTTTATTATAAAGGGTTGTTGTTCTATACTTGCACCTATATTAATGCACATTTTCAACTTGTCTCTTTCCCAGGGTTATTTCCCCGAACTTTGGAAATTTTCCGTAATTGCGCCTATTTTTAAATCCGGTGATTCCACACTGGTCAACAATTACCGACCGGTGTCGCTTTTATGTGGGTTCGCTAAGGTATTTGAAAAGGTAGTACATAAGCGTCTTTACTTTTACATAAGCCCGATGATATCTGATGTGCAGCACGGATTTCTAAAAGGGAGATCTGTAGAATCGAACTTATGTTCATTTTTAAATTTTTCAGCGCCGATTGTTTCCAATAGGGGTCAGGTGGATGCTATTTATTTCGACATGTCGAAAGCGTTTGACCGTGTTAGTCACGATTTACTGTTGAAGAAGCTTGCTCTGCATGGTTTCAGCCCGCACGTATGCGCATGGTTTTTTAGTTACTTAAGGGGACGCCGCAACTCTGTCCGTGTTGACGATAGCTACTCTAACGAGTTTCTTTCAATATCTGGGGTGCCACAGGGCTCTATTCTGGGACCGCTTTTGTTTACTTTGTTTGTTAATGATATTGTGTCTTGTGTTAGTGACGCAAATATTCTTCTCTTTGCTGATGATGTTAAACTGTTTTTAAGTGTCGAGTCAGTAATGGATTGTGCTCGTCTTCAAGCCGATATAGATAGTATTTCAATTTGGTTTGTTCAAAACTGCTTATCGCTTAATCCCGGAAAAAGTAAATCAATTGCATTATCTAGAAAGCGCGAAATCATTTATTTTTCTTATAGACTTGATGGTGCCTTGATTCCAAGGGTATCTTTAGTAAGGGATCTAGGTGTCCGTATTGACAGTTCTCTCCTGTTTAATGAACATGTGTCTATAACTGTTAATGCTGCTTTAAGAGTGCTGGGAATAATTTCTCGATTGTGTCATCAATTTTCATCACCCTTTTGTTTGTTGCATTTGTTTAAGTCGCTAGTCCGATCACGCTTAGAGTTTTGCTCGATAGTCTGGAATTCTTTATCGCTTAGTCAATCAACTGCAATCGAAAATGTTCAAAAACGGATGATAAGAATAGTGTACGACCGCTATATTGGAAGGAGGTGTTTTTATCACTATGAAACATTGCTTAACCGCTTTTCACTATGTAAACTTGCCATGAGGAGGCAGTTCAGGGATTTTGTTTTTCTTCATAAAGTTGTTCATGGTCATGTCAATTCAATGGTTCTGCTGCAATCTATAGACTTTCATGTTCCGCAAAGGATGAGTCGAACTGTGTCAACGTTTTATCCCTCGTGCATGTCTTCTATATCCCCTTTGTCAAGAATTCAATTGGCCTTCAATAAGGAACATCACCTCGACATTTTCGTTTCCCTTAATGATTTTATCTTGATGGTTCGCAACTGGATGTCTTTCACATAAATATCGCAAGCATTTTTTATTTCCACTTTCGTATATTTGTAATCTATATTTATGTATATTTTTATTGTGATATGTACTTAATGTATTTAATGTTTGATATAGTGTGTTGTGTAAGTTTCCTTTTTGTGCACCACAGGATCAAACTGTAAAGTTGTTTGTGGGCACGTGCAAATAAAGATTTATTATTATTATTATTATTATCAATATAGCATAAAAAAACGAATATGACAAATTTAACGAACTGCAGACCTTTGTTCGTGCCCAATACATGTAGGAATTTGAAAGACTTCCACAATTTATATTTCTCTCATATCAAAAGAGGGAGGGAGGGAAAGAGGAAGTTAGACTCAACTTTTATTGGCACTGAAATTGTTCAAACATCTTGAAGGTCCTGAAGCTTTACTATAGGAAGCATGAAAAGCACCAACCTCCATATAGTTAGCTCACTTTGTTCCGCATACGCGTTATTTCGCAAGCACGAAGGAGTTTCCAGGTCTCGCGGGTTCGATACGTATGCTCGTATGCTATCGATACGTATGCTCTCCGCATACGTATCGATAGTCACTGGTAACCTAAGCAACGCGTGGCGCCTTGAGTCCCGCGCATCTCATTAACGTTCCGCAGCCAATGAGAAGTCTGCATTAGCCAATAAGAAAGCCAAAGAACCAATCATGGAGCGGGGAGCGCTAAAAATAATAAGCCGTGCCCTGCCGGGCTATCGGGGACTATGCGGAGAGAAGTCGTCTGCATCTTGCTCCGGAGTTGCTCTGACGTCAGAACGACGCCGAGCTCTGATTGGCTTTGATTGAAAGGATAGTGGGTATACCTCAATACTAGGTGTATTCAGGTCTACCCACTACTTCTTTTTTTCAGTCAGACAATAAGAGCTTGGCGTTCTGCCATCATCGCAACTTCTGCGCAAGAAGCATACGAACTTGCGTTCCGCATACGTAGCATGCACTGACGTCACTTGGTCAGACATTATGGCTGGAAAGGACGCGTGAGAGCGTCCGCTGCTTTAATGAGAAGGCTTCTGGCCACAAGATAGAGGGTAAAATTCACGTTCACGTTGCAAGCCATGTATAGTTGTGTTTTATGTGATGAATGTGTGGTTTTTATTCTCAGTCAAAGGCAGAAAAGACTGAACTAAAATGTCCTTGCGGTTTGTGTTGCTGTTTTTCTAGTTGTTTCGTCATGAGGAAGAAAGATTATCGTAAAGAAATAACAAAACTAAAACTGAAATAAAGCGTTCCCGGGAAATTATTCCCAATCTAAAATGTCCAAACACCACAATAGCAAAAACAAAAAATAGATCCCGGCCGGAGTGTTTTTATTTTATTTTTATGCACGCTCTTTTCTGTTTTAGATCTATATATGCTTGGCTCCACTTACTTCCGGCCGATCTGTGGCGACCCTCCTTTTCTTTCTTTCTTTTTTTTCCTGATATCGTTATTTGGGATTGCCATTATCAACAGTTGTGGTCCCTTCACAAGTGACAGGTCACAGTTGGCTGTTTATACTAGTAGCCACTAGTAGGGCACAGTAGTTGTCGACTATCTGCCTTGGTATGATAACTGCAGCTCACTAGAGATACCACCAATCTGTAGAGATAAAACCGGTAATTTTACTGTCATTTCCGACGTCAGGATAAGTAAAGTCTTGGGAGAAAAAAATGCGCGTACTCCGCTGATGTCGCTGTGAGCTCCAGGTGCCGAGGCTTCAAAAACATCAGCATTAAGCCTTTATGACCACGTCACTGAAGAAAAGTTTCAATCATTCGCGTACTTAAGGCCTCGCGGAACGAAGTTTTCGAACTTTTTTTCGCTTTATTAACAGCAGCAGACACAAATGAGGCAAAAATTCCTTTTCAATAGTGCTCCAATTTGCATTTCATACAACTGTTAATAAAGATATATTTTTATTTTGTTAAAGCGATGATCATGTGTTTCGCCACTCCTGCATAACTGTTCAAAAACAGAAAGTCAGCAAGAAGAATGAATAATACAATTAAAACTCTTCATCAGCGCTTTAATTTGTTTTATCCGCAAAAATGTATACCGATAGCACCACTAGGCCACTCCTAACACCAAAACGCTACAAACACACAATGCGTCGATTCACATTTGTCAATCGTACCTAACTGTAAACGCCGTCTTTCTCACCTGAGACATTACTGTTTTCCAGACCATTCATGATATCATTTTAATTCTTAACAGCCCGATTTAATATCTCTTTTGAAACACACGCTTTTGTGGCTTTTCAAAAGCTAACCGGTTCCCACGTACTATGCTGTGTTTCGTTTTGATTTGTATTCAAGTAATACCTTTAAAAAGAAGTAAAATAGACTGGAGACACCAATAAAACCAACTAACATCACTATCTTTCTAATGCACGTTCGTCGTCCCGTTTTCTAATAAGTATGTAAGGAAACAATATTTTCCAGCTAGCTAAGCGATATTCATTCATGTGTCTAATAAATTCCCTTTACGACTATTCTTTCCCTTAAACAAGAATGTTCACTGCAGATCTAATTCATGAAGTTTCGTCAGAACACCTCTCAAGACCTTCACTTCATTGAATGCTGGTCTAATATAGTATTCCACCGGTATTTTTAAGGCTCATTCGCTGCCAACCCCCAGTCCAACACGCAATAAATGGCTTTAAATTACTTTATGACAGCACAATTGACACTGCTGATTAATACGACAATATTTCTTGATTATGACATTTAAACCCTGATACTGGGAAGGAAACTTGAAGATATATTAGGGGAAAAGAGTGACAAACAAGCGTCTCGAGACGCTTGTCTGACACCTTTTTTTTCTGTTTCTTCTAATATATCTTCAAGTTTCCTTTTTAGTCTCATGATTTAAACATCTTGATTAATACGCACCAGCTCGCCCACTCGTTGACCATATTCTTTTCACATATTTCTTGAGCCCGCGTGCCCCGTAAATTGCGCGATATAAAAGAAATATTATTTATTATGCAAAACTAACAAGAAACAGAATCAAATTTCGGGGCTAAGCCTGTGCAACATATTCGTGTTAAAAAAAAAAAAACGGGACTGTAGTTTGTGTGGTGTTTAACTGCAGATTACGTTGAAGTGCAATAGCATTGCTTGCCTTCTATGAAGGCTTGTTTCCCTATTCCTTCGTCTCTCTTTCTTTCTCTATCTCTATCTCTATCCACCACCCCCCCCTTTTTTTGCCGCCGTCCCTTTGGCACGTTGAGCACAATCACACTGAGCATGTCCCCGCTTCTGGTCGGTCATGTCCTCCTGAGCTCGCCCCGTCTTCTCCAGGTGCATTGTGAATACTGTGAATAATGAGCACGTCGTCCCGCAACCCCGCATGACTGCGATCATGAGAAATAAGAACACGTTTACCTCCCTCTCTCGCGATCCGCGCGATGAACAAAGGGTGCAGCACGTGTATACCTCACTGTCCCGCAAATGTACGTGCGTTTCAGTGCCACGTCTGAAATTTTTCGGGAAAGCTTAAAGAAACGTTTTAGATTGCGATCGGGAATTCGTATGGCAAACCATTGTATCGCACATTGCTCACGAGTACTATTTTTTTTTTTACAAATACTTCGTTACGAGGCTTTAGCACTTTACAATCATATGCTAAGGGTTGTTAGTCATGTCTCGTTATATAATTGAATATTCGTAAGTTAAACGAAGGTTCCTGCACGCTCCCTGCTTTTTCTTCACTCGTATTTTCCCCTTTAGAAGCAAAAAGTAGTGAGGTATGGCACCTCTTTAAGAAACATACTTACAACTTACGAAGTTTGCTCATTATAGTACTATTATCATAACCACATAAGGCAAAAAAGATAACGTGAGGCGTGGCTCACTCTGTTCACGCTCCGTGCTCAGCGATTGGTTCTTGGCCGTTGTGATCGGCTAATGCCGCATTCTGATTGACTGCGGAGGAGCATTAAGATGCTCAGAAATTGCTACGTAATACGTTTCTCAAGTTGCCAGTGACTCTCAGTGACTTGAAAAGTCACACGATTAGTCAGACAAGTTCGGTCTTTCATATGTCATATCTCTTATCACACCACCATTCTTACCGAGCATGTAAAGTTGTTCATTATCGTTCACTTGAACAGATATAAATTTCGGCGACGAGCTTCCAGAAGTCGCACATTTTTTGTACGAAGAGAATTGGCGTTTCACTGAAATATTGTCGTTCGGCGATATTCTTCATTCATTGACATCAATCTATTCGAAGCCACTAAAAGAGGGTCCATAGCTAAGAAGAGTGGTTGTTTAGGCGAGTTGGTTTGACATCTTATGCAGTCTTGTAGCGCAGCAAGGACGAGGGCACTAGGGAGAACAGGACACAACAAGGCGCACTTGTGTCCTGTTCTCCTCTTTGTCCTCGTCCTTGCTGCGCACAAGATTGCATAAGATGTCCATCGCTAGAAGCGTTTTTACCTCAAAGATGTTCAGGGCATCGGAAAGTGATTTGATGATTGCTTTCACTGCTATAAAGACCCGTTGGAGAAGCAATTGTTGATGCATCCCTTGGTGTGGTGGGGTGGCCGGTTTGCCTGTACCGCTGATGGCTGTGTCACAAGTGGTCGCCATTATTACATGGAAGTTGAGGGTTTTTAAGCACTGCGCGGGACAGATGCATGAAGGCACCGGTGACCCTGACTGTTGAGATGTTCTCTGCGAAATCGGTGCAGAGGTCATTGGATCACGTTGAGATTTCACACTTGTGGTACTTGCCTGTTTCTTCGAAGGTTGTTGCAAAACATGTGAGTACGTCCGTTCTTTCTTAGGCGTTGATATTTCTCTTTCACTCGGTTTTTCAGGCTGGTGTACCGTCTCTGCATTCGGAGGTGGTGAGTTACGAATGGGGGCGCGACCGTTCAGGCTTCCTGTTTCTTCAGCACGGTGGCAGCTTTTTTGCTGGAGCAGCCGGCATATGTTCCCGCGTAAGATCATCCGCAGTTCGCGCAGATTGGTTCATAGCGATAGCTGCAGTCCTTGTGGTGAAGTGGACCGGCACAGATCTTGCAACGTCTTGCACTCCGTAGTTTTATGCGATATGTCCAAACCATTGGCGTTGGAAGCATTGACTTGGGGCGGCCAAGTATTCCTCCACAGGGTCGCTCGTGGAACCTAAATACACACAATTTGGCATCGGGCGGTCTTGTATAAAACGAAGAATCACGCTGTCCTTGGGGTGAGGCGTTGAGTTGTCATACTCTTGCCTCCTGTATGCGACCTTCCTTTGACGTACGTAACACCTGCATCATGTAGGTACTCCAGAAGATCGTTGGCTGTGTACTGTAGCGGAACTCCTTTGATTTTTTTCATGTTCTCTGAATATCACTTCGGCGTGGATGGCTTTACTTCGAACCCCATGAGAGAAGTAGTCGCTAGCAATTCATTAGCTGCAGGTAGTGAAGCGACACTCACGGCGAGACTTCTATCCTTAGTGATTTTGTTGGACAGATTTTTTTTTCTTTGCGATCCCGAGCACCTTATTTGACAGTGAATTAGGATTTACTTTCCAAAACGAGAACTCTTTGCAGGTCGTATGATTTATAATTGGGATTTCTGTCGACCTGTTCTTCTTGTTAGTCACCTGGATGAATCTGGCGTCGTCATCTGCAGTCATGTCTTCATTTAGTTCGTACGTGAAAGTAGCACCTTCGGATGAAGGGTCGTTCGTTGGTGTCTTTATGAGTTTGCGTGATATTGTTACCCATGGTTTTTTGGTTGAAATGTCCTGAGCCTCAGCGTTATTTGCAGTGACTGCTGTTTCTTTGCTTTTAAGTAAGGTTCCAGGTCCTTTTAAGGTGGCAGAGTCGACTTGCTCTTCCGGGACGAATTTATATCGGTTCGCAGTTGGTACCTCGTTGGTCGGTGTGCTGACATCTTGCGCTGTCAGCCTGCGGCTGCGTGCTACCGAGGTGCGCTTCTTAGAGCTCAGATATCCGGTCGGGGGTACGGCGGAGTACTCCAGAAGGTATCGTTTGCAATGAGGAGATGCTGAGTCTTGTTAATGCTATGCATTTCACGAAAATCCGAGAGTAAAGCAAAACCACGTCTTCCCCGGTGAAATCTCAATAATGCGTGTATTGTTTTCGTTTTCGAATGTTTTCCTATACTTCGTTTCAGCTGAAGTTCAGACGAAGCCGACGCAATGAGATGATGGGACCAATCAAGCAGCGCCAAAAGTGCAAGTCACTTGGCCTTTTCTGTTTATGATTGGATCAGCGATGATAGAACACGTGCAACAACAAAAACAAAATTACGAACACCATGATGTTGGCGTTTTTCACACTGACGATTGCTCCCCATCAGCTCGTCGTGTTCGGTTGCGTCTAGCCGAGGTGAAACGAAGTATAGAACTATACTTCGTTCACCTCGTGACACTCATGAAGGAAACAACTCTGTTTCCTTCATGAGTGTCATTCTGTAGCGTTTTACTATGTATTTTTACTGATTGGAACAGTGCTGTCTTGATTTTATTCACACCATGCAGCCCTCCAGAGGACCTTCCACGGATTGGTGATAAAAAAATTAATTAGTATTTTATCGGCACTCCTTGGCATCTTGTCTTCGGTGAATGAGTGTTTTAAGTTCTAAGTGGGAAGCAGTAGGTCAGCCATTACAGTGACGATCCTCTCCCGAGTAAGCAGTCACCACCTCATTAGCCGATAAATATCCGCACATTTTAAATCACCGAAGCGCAGTAAATTGGTGAAAATCTAAAGTTAATATAATTAGTGATAAGCAAGAATGGCGGTTGTCGCAACTTTTCCTGAATGTCGTGGCCTGAACGAAGGTAAGAACGAGTGTAGCGCTGAAATAAAGAAAACGCCAAACTCGTTCCTTTTTTTTTTTTCTTTTTTTTTGTCTATTCCCCGCACATTAGTTTTGCGAAGGATGCATAGTTCTGGAATTATCCGTTAACTGACTTTCAATGTATGCAAGGTCGCAAGTTCCTACCTTATCCATACCCAGAGTATCATCGACAGGCTGGGTCAGTGGCCAGTAGCCTCCTGTACGGGGTTTTTCCCTCAGGGTCCGTTAGGTCTATAAACTGATGAAAGTCATCGCACAATGTCATAAGCAATTAATATTCAACAATCAGCCTGCTACTCAAAAATAAATAATAGAGCGTATATTTACAAGTTGATAATACGCATGAAGCAGGAATAATCAATTGAAAAATAAAAGGAAGTGATTAGTGACGAAGATTTTACTCGCTATTATTTTACTTTCAAACTTACGTTGTGAGGAGTGAATTACGATACACGCGACATAAAAATAATCATAAGCACTAATATTTTTTTAAGAAGTGTGTTTCAGAAAATCTCGGAATCCACCACTTCCTAATGTCTGGCGAATAACTATTACACAAACTTTCGCACTCAAAAAAAAAAAAGACGAAAGGAAAGGAAAGGAAAATAATACATGTAGATGTGGATTAAAGCTAAGTAGAGACTTCTGTCGTCGAACTTCATGATGAAGCCGAGCAGCTAATACTAGTTTTTGAAGGTTTCATGTTAAACAAAGTTCAACTATAAAAACAAATATTCAGTGGATACAAAAAAAAAATACCAGAAAACTCGACGCCGTAAGACAAAACAAGTAATCAAGAAACTAATGGACGGTGGGCTCATCTATGGATTTTCGCTATTTAATGAAATATAAAAATAAAGCTCGAAAAATAAGCTCCTCGTTAATTCCCTTTTAGCTGCTGTGCTATCGCAAAAAAAAAAGTAGAAATAAAAACGAAATGGTTGAAAAAAAAAAACCTGGCGTTACGCACGAGGGGGCGTACTGCCGTGTTTACAAGAGTCGACAGACCCGAAAAATCCGCGACTGATAATGGCGTGTCGCTAACAATCCCCTGGGTCATGTTGCCTTGTCCGTGCGTGTTAGCGTGGTCGGGACAACGCTTCCGACGCTTTCATTACTTCGACTTTAAATGTGTCTATTGTTATAAAGTGACCTCCCCCACCTCGTTTAAGCGTGCCGCTGCTTTCCCTTTTACGTGTATGAACTCCAGTTTTAAAACCTTTGGTTTTATTTTAGCCTTTTGTTCGCATCTTCGCCAAAACGATGGTTTTTATTTACACGTAAGAGCACGCAGGTAAGCGAGAAGGACAAAAAAAGAAGAGGGACAAAGGTTACAGCTTTGAGCACATGCTAATTTACTCACAGGAATTATGATTATCCATGCGCGTCTAAAGTAATTACTGGAACAAAATCGTAATTGTTGCTGTTGTTTTCACTAAGCCCCGCCTCAGCGTCAGAGCATCCCGTGTCGATGAAAGTGTAAAATCGGTTCACATGAAACTCACCGAACCTAAAGTCCCTGGATCCTGGGAAAGTAGCGTCATTGACTTCCCTGAGTGCTAGCCGGATACAAACGGATACTAACATACAGACGACCGAAACCTCGCAAGGCGATTGGCTAATCGGTCTACGTTGCCATGGGAATGGCCATCTTGGTCCATTTAAATCCTCGAAGCTTCCAGGGGCTGTCCTAAACCAGTCGCGCCAAGATCACCATGGAGCATCATCGTACTGGAAGCGTTCCTCACCAATATAAGAGTCTTTGGCACTCTGTATGCAATCAACTTATTAATCATGCCCATCTCATGGATCTCTTACAATTATATTGTTCTTTCTGCGTATTTCAATACAGTAAACTTATTTTTCAGTGCCTCCAAGCACCGACACAGCAGCTGCTGGTGGCACGAAGGTGTACGCTTGTCTCGCCGGTGTGTGGTTAGCAAAATCTCGGTATACAAAAAATGACTCCATAAAGCTACCTGTCACCAGCGAACCTAGATCGGCTCACCAAGGACGGGGGGGTCAAGGAGAAATTGCTCATTTCGCGGACCAAGATGGCGACCACACGGGGAGCTTGGCGTTACATTCCCAGGATCCAGTGACTTTAACCGAACCATACACCAGTAACCTGACCCGTGTCTCTAAAATGTGTAATGATTTAAAAGAAAAAACATTTTGGAAGTATTACATTAACCGTTTCACTTTCTCATCCTTCGTCTTTTTTTATTAAAAGCAAAATCACATTAGGACGGCGCCGACTGAGCGATTGGGTCCGAACCAGGCACCAACGCCTTGATTGAACCAGAGTCAAGCCGAACGCTCGCGCAGAACACGAGCCCAATCAGCACCCACGTTCGATCGTTCCGTGATAGCGTCTTAATTCGATGACGCAGGTCTTCCTCCTAGTCTAGGTGGCGCTGTATATGTTTGCTCACATCAGCGGGCTGGAAAAAAACATTTTGACACGTGACTTGGTGAAAAAAACACCTTCGTTCTGCGGTGAGTTCGTCCCCCCGGAAGTTAGTATACGTGCGCGGAAACTGTCGAATACAGCTGTCTAACATCAACCGGACGATCTATACAAGTTGGAGAGGCGGCGTTACCTGCGGCAGTTTCTAAATGGAACTAGGATGGACCACCGACGCAACCATTACATCCTATCTCGAGTTTGAACACCCGTACCTATGGGCACCCGTAGGTCGCTTTAAACGAGGCTGTAAACTGGAGGCAATCCGGGTTCTTAAGGCCCGTTCACACTCTTGCGACCTCTTAAATCTTGGTTCCTTACAACCCCTTAAACCAGAGGACACAGTGGCGCCATCTATCGGGTTGCAGTGTAAACTTGACAATCCGGCATATTTTCTATTCTCCGCGCATTATCCTTTCTTTCTTGTCTCGAAAAACTTTTGGACGCGTTATAAACGAGCCTTTCTCATAGGTATTACGCAGATTCGACCTCGAAAATGCCGCAAAACCGTCGCTCTTGTGAAATGCAGTTCCACGATCACTGCATAGATGGCGCCAGAAATGAAATTTTAAGAGTTTTAACAGATCTGGTCTCTCTCGGTCGAAGTCGGTCGCAAGAGTGTGAACGGGCCTTAACCCTTCTCAGGCCACCGACGGTGTTTGTTGGGCATTCCCCACTTCCTACGGCTCGCTCCGCGTCGAGGTGAGTGAAAGTGGAAAGGCGTTTGCAGAGTTGACGTTTCGTGGGAGCGCTCGTTTCCGCGCACCAGCAGCAAACCCTGTCAAGACTCGAGGACGACACGCGAAGCCAGGTCGCGAAAACAGCCTTTGCGACCTGTTGTTTGTTGCTTCGTAAGCGACGTGACGTTCCAAGGTCGTTTACCTCGGCGGGGGCACCGAACGTGTTCGCCAACCCAGAAGCTTTCGGACCTGTTAGAAAACGCCGCCTTCGGGAACGTGTGGGCCGAACGGAGGCTCCGTTTTCGCAACTCGGGGAGACGCCTCGGGGCAGCTGTTCGACAAACCGGAAGCAGCCGGCGGCTTAATTCGCCGAGTGTCCTCTGTCGGAGGGCGTGACCGCCTAGACTCCGTTTCAACTATACCACGGACCGCGAGGGAAGCTACACGAGTCGTCGGAGTCGATCCAACACCGTGTAAGCGTCACGTGATCTTCGGAAAGGAGACGCAGCTACGAGCAGTCCCGCGCGCAGTCCAGCGACACGTCCCGAAAGCTGGATTGGCCGGGATGGTTCGTAACGTCCACCACGGTCCATCGCAAGCTGAAACGAAGTATACCGACGGGCGACCGAACGAATTCCTCGCAATCCGAACGTAGCCATCGCGATCCCTGCCTCCGAGTTATCTTCACGGGTGTCCGGGGGCATAAACACAGCCATCCTTCGGCCTCCAAAATGCTAGGGCATCGGAAGAGTCTTCGACAGGTCTGCACTTATCGGTCACGGATGAGCGTTGCGCAAGCGTAATAGGCATCCGAGAATCCACGGAAGCGGGTGCTGTGATACCGTATAATGCAGTTTACCCAAGAAATTCCGTTGCAAAACTCCGGCCCGGTAGTTGCGAAATTGCGCATAACTGTCCGTTTGATGGTTGGTTGCACGCTCCGACTTGAGGAGGTGAGGAGGCTGGTGTGAAGCACTTTGAGCCAGGGCGGACATCTTTAATCAGGAGGAGACGACTACTATACAAGTATAATCTCTGTCGGCCTAATCAAAGACACCGTAAGAGTAGCATAAAAACATTACGGCAACACCAAAGTTATTACCTGACAGAATTACCACACGTCATATACGCTTTTAGGTCGGTTAATCTCGGGGCAATATTTTGTGCACAGAGGCCCGAATCGCCCAAGAACGCTATCGGTTGTCGCTATAACCCCACGACCTTACGCCAGCCAACGAGAGTAAGGCCCTACCCGCGACTAGTGCCCTGCTGCGGCGGTAGTGCCTAGTGCAATGGCCCTCAATGTTAGAGAAATGGCAAACAATGGAATCCTCTAAATGTAGTCGGCAATCTCTTGACCACACATATAGGAATTGAGAAGGACACGTGACCACACTGTCCACGTTACATGCTCATGAGTGACGATCTCTCATAGTGTGACGCTGAAGGTTCCTATAGTACTCCCCTAGAACAAAAAGTAAATTATAGGCTAGAAACGAAAGAAAACCCCGTTCAGTTTTCCACTGCATTGCCGTCATCAGTGGTAACCGTGGAAAGCAGTGGCGTCACTAGGGTCAGCGCAACTCGGGGCGGTGGCCCGCGGCTACCCCTCCCCCCCTCTCCGCCCGCCGCCCGCCGCAATACCTCCCCCCCCGCCCCCGCCCCGCCTCGCCCGCCGCGACACCCACCGAGCGCTACGGCCCGGGGTCCGCCCCCCCTCCCCCCCCCCCGGCACCCCCTCTGTGACAACACTGTGGAAAGTGATCGATAAAAATGTTGAACTATGATATCTTAAAGATTTTGAGCCTTGAAAGAATTCCGAAAGTTATCGGCAATCAAATGTAAACAAATGCCTCTTCAAACATCGGAGTATAAAATATTATTACGATCGTAAACTCTGCCATTGTAACCGACCGTATATTGCCGTTATAGATGCACCCTATAAGAGCGGTCACAATGTCAAAAGTAATCGAATTTCAAGCTGCTCGTATGTTAGAAACGGATATAACAAACCACTCGAGGGATGAAAGTGATCTACCAAAGGAAAAAGAAGATGAAGTGTGCTATAAAAGAAAGGTGAATCGAGTGAGGAATAGGAAGGCAACATTAAATAACGATACAAAACTCCTCGCGTGAGCGCAATTATCTTTTGGAGTCTTCAAGGAGACCTCGTAGACGGTTTTGCAGCCTTCACCCACAAAGTCCCACGCTCGTGTACGCTACTCCCCACTCTGTAGGCACCGAGTAGTGCCAACTCCGCAGAGAAATGCTGATCGTACGGTTCACGCTTCTTCTGGCACACAACTGTATGCGCGTGTGATTACAGTGATTTCCGGACTAACATACGTTACGGATCTAATCAAAAACATTTCTGAAAATAAAATTTTGCGTTACACACGACTTATCCTCAGTTTGAACAAACTTGTTTTCGATCGACGCGCAAAACATTATTGCTGACTTCCGTTCACGTACGAGCAGAGAAATTGCAAAATAAATATTTGCTGCTGAGTACCTTTTGTCTGGATCATGGCCGTGCCGAGAAAGGCCAGCAAAGGGACAGGCAGAAAAAAATAACATTGATTGGTCCTTGCTTTTTCTTACTGTATTATTTTTTATATTGACAATTTAAGGTGCAGAAACTTCCTATCTCAAATCCAAAATATTGCAGTGTGCGCTCTGTACCAACGCCGTGGGCTGAAATGAAATCTGTTGCACCGGTATTTTCGTGTTAATTTTGTTTATTCAAACACATTCACCGGTGCCATTTGTCGCCCATTTCTGGCCTATTTCCGACCATGCAAGACTTATTTATCTATATTTCCTAATTTGTCTTACCGCACAATATGTAAACGCTATGTGAAATATTAGATTAAGTCTCCGAAATACCCTGAAATTAGGACTGTCGAAAATAAGAATCGCCCTAGGAGCAGTTTCTCCCCAAGCGCCATCCCGTTTCAACTCGGGTGGAAAAGATCGGCTTAAAGCCACCCAATGCGATGGAGTCGGACAGGTCGCGCTATCTAGTGCGGGGTTCTCGTAATGTTGAGAGCTGCCACGGCGGTCGATTTAGTCGATCCGACATTAAAATGAAGCGCCCAGTGACCCTTAAATCACTCCCGGAACGCTCGTGTAAAATCGCGCTACGAATGAAACACACCCCAGAGGCCGTTTCTAGAAAGTGAGAGAGTTTGGCCTCCTTAAGGAAATTTTGACAGTCTGGCAACCACAGCAGCGTAGTCTGACAACCGGGGGATGACTACTTCCGTCCGCCATTTTGGGGCTCTGACTCGTAGGAATTTTCTGCAATATCTCAGGAATAAAATAAAGAGAAAGAAGGAACGTCATCTTGTGTTATCGCGTAATCCAATGGTTCTAGCGGGTAACAAGCTCCGCCCATTGGCCCAACTTTCTCAGTGAAAACGGCTGTGACGCACCCGAATTAAAGGCGACGCTGGTAATAGCATTTTGTCCAGCAATTGCCACTGTTAAAAAATAACAAATACTTAAAAGAGGCATGACGTCGATAATATGAGGAAATAGATTAAACAAACAGTAAAAAATAAAACCTGCTCTAGAAAATTAACTTTAAAACAAAACTATGAAAAAAAATCGCGTTCCAGGGAAGTGGTTGCAGGTTTTGTTTACGGAAATAAAGGTTGGTCTACTTGCAACTTTCGAAACTATATGAATTGCCGATAAATATTGGCAGTAAATTAAATATGTCATTTTTTTATGGAGGAAATGTTCCTAGTATGACGAACACCTTTACAGTTCGCTCGGTGGCAGCGGCTTCCCAGGTTTTTCTGTTGCAGCCTACCGTCGCGTTGTGTGGCACCACCCGATCGTGGTACCCTCTGTTGGCTGGTGTGGGCGTATACAAGCCAACTGTCATTTTGAATCAATTGAAAGCAACATGTCAGACCGTTCATATAATTGATTTTCAGAAAGATAATCAAATGATTTGCATCGGCCCTTCCGAAATTCTTCACTGTACTTCTACGACTTGCTATAAAATAAAATTCCGCTAACTGACGAAGGTGTCGATCAATATTTGAATATTTTGACATACCAAAATAGAGAGTGCACCCCCAAAAAAATGTATCCTCAAATATTTCAATAAAAGGGCTATTACATATCTCAAAATAAGTTTTTCGGGTGTCCTCGTTTTACTAAAACGTAACGTATGTTCATGAAACTAGCTCCTAATGACACTGAATATGTCATGGGAGTATACAAGGGGTATTAAGGTTCTAAGGTCTCATCGTTTATATTCCGATATGTAAACGTAAACGCAATATTATATGCCTATACCACCCACCCACGATCTCTGAATTATGAGTAGGTGGAAGCTTCATGAAGAGGATGTTAAAAAAGCACAGGTCAAAATATTTCTTTTTATCCGAAACGATTGAAAACGATGCCTGGACACTGATTACCCTCGAAATTCGAAACGTAAAAACTCAGTATTTGTGAAGTCAAAAAAAAAATTCCAAAAGTCGAGTTTTAACTTTTTGCGCGATTCGCGCCAGTGCAATGACGTCAAAGATTGGGTCGTTCTGCAACTAGAGTTTCTCTCATGCCTCCGAACCGTCCCCATCCGAAGTGTCGCGTTCACCCGCGTCCCGCGAACAACGGCTCTCCTCCGTGCGTGCCGCCTACCGCTGTGAGCAGACGACGCTTCACTTTCGAGTTTGACGTTCTTTTAGGGCCCTTTCAGCGCTCTCGAATTCTTTGAAACGGTGTGAGGTGGAAGGAGAATGCGCAGTTAACTTTTGTGAGCGACGTTAGGGGCCACGTCGCGCCAGTTCTGTGTGAAAGGCTGCCCCGGCGGAGTCGCAACCGAAACTACGGTACAAAGACACCATACCCGGTTGTTTTCACCGTTTGACGATTTCCTTTTCGAAGTATGAGAGGTCGTCGGGCACCTGAAAAAGATAACTTTGTCCGATTCCCCGACTCACCGATTATTCTCAGTGTTACATTTGTCGAGCGCCGCAGCACGGCCATGTTTTCCGAGGGAGGATAAAAAGCCAGGAGGCGACATCAATCCGGGCTCCGATTTTCGGCATTTCAAAATGAAGGGCCGCTAGTGCGTTCGCAATTGCGTTAAAAAACATGTTTTGGGAATGCCGTTATTAAATATTATAAAAATGTCGCTTATAAAGCTCTTAAATTTCATAATCTATTACGTCAAAAATAAAAAAAGATGCGAGAAGGGAGAGAGAAAAACGCCAAAGATAAAAAAGGCCCCCGCGCGCAGGGAAAAACTTGTTCTTGAGTTGTGATTTTTTTTTTTGCATGTTTATGATTACAATTTGCATCGTTTTCGACAAACAAAAAACGACCTTTGGGGTGTCAGTACACCTTTAAAATATACGGAATGCTATTGGGAATATGTGCAAGACACTGCAACATCACTATTATCCCCGAGAAGTTCGCGTGGCGCCCCCTTACGGCGTACCGGGGTGACGTCACGGCGAGGAGAGAATTTTTCCCCGACTCGCCCCGCTCGCCCTGTGGAGGCTGGGACGACGCTAGCTGTCGGCGCGCTCGTTTCTATTCAATTTTTTTTGCGTGTTTTTTTCGTAGGAAGTGTAAATTTTTATATGTGGCTTTATTGAGGTATGGCCCGTAGCTGCAGGCGAAACTTCAACCAACATTTTAAGCCTAGTTGACAGGGCAGGCAACGCATGAATCACAGCTGGTATATGAAAATAAAGAAATGTGGACACAATTGCAGGAGCATCACTATAGATTTACATCTCACACAATAAATGCTGCTGATGGTCTGAATGAATTGGCAGGTTATGTATACTATTTTTTTTGTATCTCTGTTTTTAAACAAGATCGCCGAAGCAGAAAAGCTGCATGCTGCTCGAGCAACGTGCTAAATACAGTCTGGGCCATGGGGAGAGAATCACAAGTAAGACAGCCCAAGTGCAGGGGCAAAGTAAAAAAACAAGGAACATTTAATATATACATTGCTTGCATTTGACCTTTGAATTCGGATAGTATTTCAATGGACTACACGGGTGGTATCTGTGGACCTGTTTATATCAGCCCTCAAGTATAATGTATAACAAAAGTAAGCGAAAATGCCTAGCTCGTTATTAGTCCCTTAAGCCCTAAAATTGAGATTTTACTTAAATCAAATTGTCCTGAAGCTAAAATACCAGAGGTTTTTCTCACGCAGACTGTCACCCTTCACAGGTTCCACATTTTCTGCTACTAGTGCTGCATCTACCACTGGACAGACGTCCGAATGCTTGCCTTTACGCCTGTTTTCCTCTGTTGTCAGAGAGTCCAGCTGTAGGGAGTTTGGCGGCTGAGGAAGCTTTTGGGGACCTGCAGCAGTGTCTCTTTTAATCGGAAATAAATGACAATTCAAACTAAACGGTTTATTTTCCGAATACCCAAAGCTAGAATAAAAAATGTCGGGAAAAAGTATAAACATTCCAAATTACGGTACTATTGCTGTGCATATTTTGGGCAGTTCAATACATGTCATACAGGCAACTGGGTGTAATTCGGCCATTTTTGCTGCTACCGTACAAACTAATTTCCAGTAATTGTGCATCTTCTAAGAAATATGCTTGCATAGGTGTATAAATTATATAATTAATTCACGCAGAAGCTACATTTATGTAAAACAACCCTGTTCCACGAGCACTTCAAAGATCATCCAACGCAGGGCCTTTAAAACATCTGCGAACCAGCGCATGCAGAGTGGCAGCGCAGAGTCGGGTTCGCGAGCTAATTTGCCGACCACCCAAAGGCCCATGATACAAATGCCACTTCAAATGCCTTGAAAGCGGGATGTAATATCGTCCTAAATCATGAACATGCAAGGAACAGAATTCCAGCGTCTGAAACACTTCACCGACCACTCGCAAGATTGCCTTGTGTCGTGTGGACGGACGGGGAGGTTCATCGGCGGAATCGCCTCCGCCGATAGCTTTCGGGATTTGTAACCCCATTTTCAAGGTAAAAGGGACAAGCAGGCTTATAAAATGTACGGAAGCACGTCAATATCGGACTAACCCAGCGTCTTGTACACCGGGTAAACGAGGTCCAGCTCCTCGAAGAGCTTGCGGCACACAACGCCAAACCAGGAAACCGGTGCTGGGAAGCGAGCCGATGCGAGATCGCGGAGCGGAGTCCTCCGCCTGACGTCACGGTACACCTCACCCAATCAGGGCGCGGCGACCGCAGCGACGCTTGTGTTCGCTCTCGGGGCTAATAAACTGGACCAACGATCGTGTCACCTATAGTCTTTCCAATGGTTAACACGAAAAATGCCAACGTTTACCTTCGGCGAGCAGCGTGTAATTATTTGTTCTCTTCCAATAAGTGAGATCAGGCGATTTTGTCGCGTGACAATTCATTTCATCATTAGTCACAGTGACCGAGGGGTGGAGGCCGCTTTTCAATCTTGAAACTAAACGCCAAGAACAACAATAGGAGCACTGCGGCGACTCTCCGGCCAAAGTTTTGCGCTACCGCCAGTGCAGAGAAGCTGATAGGCCATGTTCTGGGAAAACGAAGGCGTAATCCTCACCCACTGGTTCTTCAAGGGCACGACAGTGTCGGCTTCAACCTTCAGAGGCATTATGAAAAAGAAAGAAGAAATGTCTACCCACTTCCGAGGAAACACGAAGGAAACCGGTCGCAGTTGTGATCTTGCATCACAACAATGCTTGAGCTCATCCGGCGACACTTGTTTAAACATTTCATCACGGAAACAATTTTAAAACTATTTTCTCATTCCCCCTACTCTCCTGATCTTGCTCCCAAAGATTTGCCTGTTTTTGACAATAAAGGACACTCTGTAGAGTAGAAATTACGCATTTGTAATAGTAATTGAGTAAACTACTAACTACTGTAAAAAGTAGCGAGTTACTTTGAAGTTACTTTCGAAGTTACTTTTTGTATTTTTGTGGTAGCAAAATGAACAGCAGTTTTGATCCGTGAAAACCCCGCGAGCCTAAAATAAATGCAGTCATTTTATGGCTTGCGTTTTCACCAAAATAGTTTAATCGCTCGCAGAAGCAATTGACTTTCAAAGTCCTTATCGGAGAGTTTTCCCCTTTTCCTCCTAAAGACGTTCCCAGCCAAGCTAAAAAGACGTTCCACCGACGCGCTGGTGGAACGGCAGCGTTGAATTTCAGAAACAAGCTGTGCAGGGTCGGGAAAGCGAGTGTCAGCATCTTCGGTGTCCATGACGAAACATGTGAGGTTTGCCTCGGCTAAAGACTTTTATAAAAAAAAAAAAAAACTTTTTTTTTTTTTTTGGCAAGTTGAGATTGTTATGATTGGCCCCTCTTTATTCCCACGACGTTCGGAGAGTACGCTGAGCGAGTGCACCTGACCGTCAAGGGTTCAAGTCTCGCGCCACGACGATGAGATCATCCGGACGACTGCGCGTTTCGTTGCGGTGCTAGTGCTACGCTACTGAAGAAAAATATTTTTTTGTTTAACAAAAGATGAAACGAAGTATACTTCGCCGCTGACGCCGGGCCCAACAAAAGGATTTCCCAAGGGTGACTCGCAATCTTCGCCGGCCTCTACGGTATCGGAAGGACGCGAAGGATTACGTGAACAAGCATCGTCGCTCGTACAGTTGTAGCTTGAAGCGGGAAGGTGCTCCCATGAACGGATTATCCGTGTCTGCGTTTGTGGGCGGGAAAGTCCGGCTTTGCAAGGGAGTATGCGCTGACGACGAGGCGACCATGGGAACAGGCGCCCAGCTGCGAGGTCATTCCAGTGGCGCCTACCCGTGGAACCCCCAAACCGCTTGAGGCAGAACTCACTAAAGGCAGACATGAAAACAACAACCCTCGGAGTGTCCCCGTCTTTCACGGTTGCAGCTGGAGGTGCGGCGCCTGCGTGCATTACCGGATTAGGTCAATACCCGACCAAGGCTTGTTAAGCATCTGTTCCTGCGTTCGTGCGCGCCGGTGTTATGTTTTGGCTGCTCGTCGCCACCTTGGCCCAAGGACGCTTGTGGGAACGGAATGTGAGGGGGCCCCTTGCTCGGAAATGTCACTTCATCTGCCGGCGTCTTATTTATTTCTGCGCTCAAACTTTTGTGGTGAGCAAAATTAGCACTAGATTTCGAAAGTAGTTAGTAATTTGAGTAGAAGTTACCTAAAAAATGTAGTTAAGTTAAACTACTAATTACCCAAATAAAGTTGTAATTGAAAGTTACCAAGTTACTCGGAAAAGTAGTTAAACTACAGTAGTTTGAGTAGAGTAGTTGAACTACGTCCAAGTCTGGCCTGGTCGAGTGTTTTCGAGGCGTTTCGCGAACTTGTCGGCAATATCCAAGTGGTCTCGACAGATCCCCAAACAAGGCTCCGCCGGCGGCCATGCAGTCGTGATGTCGATATTGCCAAAAATGCATAGAACTACACAGTGGCTATCTAGAGAAGTGACGAAGTTTCACGTTGTTATTGCACATACGCTTTTATAAATAAATCAGGAGGCCTTAGAAATTGAATGCCCCTCGTAATATCGCCCTTCCATCAGCAGTAGAATCTATTCAGAATTGTACCACTTGGTTCATGAGTTCAAACTATCACAGCCATTATGTCCTACTGAAAGCATCTAATATTGTATACTTCCCTTTTCGGAGAAAAAGTTATTGCTATATGTCTGCTTTATAAAATTAGTCGCTGCGACTTAACACTTAATTAAACGTTTTTCTTTCTTTTTTTTTCTTCTTTTTTTTAGCCATTTGACGTGAAGTTGCGCGCCGTTCACCGGCTAATCCTAGCAATCCACCGTCGTAGCTGCCTTTTTTATTTTCTTTTTTTTGTCCAGACCTTCATCAGTTGAAAATTACTTTCCGCACATAATTTCTCGGAAAACGACATCGCTAATTTTAATATTGTAATTCCTATTTGTTAGTTGGTGTTCCATATAGATATTCGTTTTCTTTTCTGTAACAATATATATTTATGCGCATAGTCATGAACTTAGATAAATGTACGCAATAAAATCTGACAACATAGGTTGATATACATTCATTAAATCTTCAGGAAAACATTAATGATTATGTTAGCAATCTATTCAAGCCCAAGTTTGTTTTCTTTTACCCTTCTATATAATTGATATAGCCAGAGTCATAGTTACGCTCCTACTCGTATTCCCAATCGGTTTCGAAGTGCCAAATAGACGTGGCCGCCTGAGGACAATAAAGCTATAAACGACAACTAAAAAGTTTTACGAAACTTCAAAATAAAACTCTCCATCCATATCTTGTGTGTGTGTGTCTGTGTGTGTGTGTGTGTGTGAGCGCGCTTCACATTTGTAAAGCACACACACACACACACATTTCGACGCTGTTACTCTTCTTCTGGGATAAAAACACTCTTCTAGGGTAAAACGCGACCTCACCAAAACAAGCAGCAACATTTCGTGCCAATTCTCGACGAAAGGAGAAGGTCAGGGCGGCGTTGGCCGACCGGCGCTCCTTCCGCATCTTTTCGTGTCAGAAATATATTTTCTTCTGGTTTCCTCAGTGCTAATCTTTTGTGGTTCATTTCATTCAAAATGAATATGATCCGCGCCACCAAAATAAATTCGTTACGCAATCACGAAACCTCCGCTGAGTGTTAAATGATGAAAAATCCGAGCTGTTCGTTTTCGTTTTTATAAATATTATTTGTATTTCAGGACGCATTTACAGGGAGGTTCCATGCAACCCGCACACAAAACTAAAATACCAATCAGGAATGACATGCCATATTCTTCATAAAGAAATTGCTTCCTGCGCATAGGTTGTACAGGAACACTACTCGTCTAACGAAAAATTCAAATTCCCAACCCAGTCTGTTTCAATATGAAGGAGTAGTACCGCATGCATTCACCTAACCATCACTGCTTGATTCGTAATAAAGACCCAAAATCTCCGGTCACACTGCACTAGTCAAGTAGGTCACCTACAGCGCAGACGTCAGGTCCCCCTCATCAGGACATCTTAAATTAAATTTCGCCAAATACCACATCCTCCTCCTCCTCCTCCTCCTCCCCTCCCCCTCCTCCTCCCCAAAGCCGAGGGATCGGCTAGCCTGCAGGCTCTCCGTGCCCTTCGCGCTCTACGCGGCATGCGTTCCTTTGCCAATATTTTTTAATTGTTCGTGTGGCAGGGGTAGACCTTCATACAGCTAATTAACATTCGACTTGAGCGTTTCTATAAAAAAATAAGAAAGGAAGAAGATTTTGCAACAGCGAAGGAGGAAACATCAACCTCCATGGTGCTTCCAAACTAAACGCTCTTGCATAAAAACAGAGCCTTGCCAAGTTTAACAAAGCGTCATCGACGCCAGTCACGGAGACAAATCGATGATATCTACCGGCGCCAAGACTCGGTAGTAAGGCCTTCAGGAGTGTCAATTTCTTCTCTCAACTGCGCGCAAGAGAGATCTGCCAATAAGGATGTTGACTCAATCACTACGACGCATTTTCGCCAGCAACACCAAAAGCCCCTTTTTATTATAAAGTCATCACACTTCAAAGCATCTTCTAGGTCCCCGCCGCCGCTGAGCTCTTAATATTTCAATAATATCGAAAGCGCAGAAGTCTGTCGTGAATTCCTTCTGCGAGCGGTTAGCGTGTACGCGTGCGTCCGCTTCGCAAAACCATCGCCGCAAAAAGCCCAAGGCGTCCGAAGGCAAATGTGTGCACGGAGTCTTTACTCGCCCCTTTGCGCACTGAGCAGCTCCGAGACACTTTCGAGGAATGCGGGGAGAGTTAACGAGGAAGACGTCGTGCCACGTCTGGGCGCTGCACGAACCACCGACAAGGCGGAATCTGGGCCACGGGGAAGTGAGCGCCGGGCGGTATACGTAACACGGGACCCCCTTCTTTTTCTTCTTTATTTTTTCTGATCTTTGCCGTTCGGCCCACCGGCGAGCTAGGAACAAAAACGAAAAGGTCGCGCGAAAATGTTTTTCTCCGCGCCGGGAAAGGAGAGAAAACGCATCGGAAAAATAGAGGAGGATGTAAGGCCGGGAGAGTAGTGCGCCGCTATCGCTCGATACATGTTGTGTCACCGTTATTTGGCGCGGTGAAAATACCTGCTCCAAAGACCCCGTTTCTACGCCTGGTGCTGAGAAAAAGAAGACCCTTCTGCTACCGCGTCTGCGTGTTTCTCCCCTGCACAGAGCCGATACGGCGCCGCTTTTCGATGATTCTCTCGAAGTCGCGTCGCGAGATTGTTTTCGTTATCTATGGTAAGTCCTGGTTAGAAAAGGCGATTAGAGCACGCACTGTATTGCTCGTACCCTGGCGGGAAGAATCTTTATTGAAGACTGATACACGTAGACAAGGCGATGAGTGTAGGTCTCACGATGTCCCGAGCCGGCTCCCTGAGCCTTTTCAAGACGCCCATCCTCGTGTTTCGACTCTGGGGCGTTATCAAACTCGTAATTATTCATTTTCGCAGATAAACTGCAAATTAAGACGTTAACATTAGTTCGGAAGATGTTTATGCACCGTACGGTCGAATTCCACCAAATAGGGCCTCCCGTTTTGTCGTTCCATGGGTACCATTCATTAGGGGCCTCTAACTACTTGCGAGCCTAGGTAAAAATCGAGTTGCAATATCTAAACTTTACTCTAATTTTCCCCATCATGGTTTTGGACTGTTTTATCATTTGATACTTGTTGATACTCGTACGCATTCGTACTTTCAATAATGCGATTCGACGTGACGGCGGTTATCGCAAATATATTAAGATCAAACAAGCCTGGAGAACCCGATAATTTTGTGGTGATTAATAACAACAAGTCAGCCAATGTCTTGCCAAATTATAACGCCAAGGACGGTGCACTTCTAGAACAAGTAATGTATTGTTTATTAAGCCCGTGGTTTTGCTATAGAACCAAGATGTAAACTATTTCAACGTTCGTCCCCCAGAACGTCAGCACGTGTCTTTCAATTTCTAACCCTGATTTTATCTATGTCCCTTGTTCTTAATGGTGTTTTATTTACAAAAAAAAAAAAAAGACGCGTAAGAAATTTTGTTTGCCTCGCAACTTTTTCTTTGTAGCGCAGACACAAATTTACCGGTCTTTGAGTGCTGCATAGTCAAGCATTCGACTGCCAGCAGTTTAAGTATATAATCAAAAAGCCAACTTCTTCCCGGCTACTCGGGCAAGGAACTGCTGTCTGCAGTCTTTCGAAGAGTCCTGCGTACCTACGTACCTGCAGCACTGAACCTCGCGTCCCGTCGTAACTTCGTTTGTTAAGACCCTCAAGGTCCCGGCTAACCAGGTTACAAGTACTAATTCGAAGCACAATGAATGGCACTCCCCACTTCTCCTGCGGTAATTAAGAACTCAAATAGTTAAAAGGACACACTTACCGTTTGTTCAGTGTCGAAAATCGTAAGAGGTAGCCATTTTACGAGGTTACGTTTTGTGAAGTGTAAACTTAGGCCAAACAAGAAAAACATATATATATATATATATATATTAACGCATTCGACAGCTGTTCAGCCTGTGCGTTAGAGGTTATCTTTATTTATTTGATTTTCTATGTTTTTATATCTTAAGCGCTGCTTTACACGCACGTTAAACAATTTGTCTTATTATGAGTAACCAAAACTGGTACATAGGTTGCTTTTTTTATATAAATTCATTAAAATCTGATAAACACCGGTAAACATGTTGCGGATTCGGATGTAGCCGAAAAACTCTAAATGTTTTAACTGCCAATCGCAAAAACAGGACAGCTTTTTTTTTAATCTTTTCCTTAAAATTGGCACAACTTTTGCCATGTTGTTGTGTTCATTTTGTTTTTGTATGATGTCAAGACAAAATATATTTTGAACCTTTTTTAAAAAAAAAGAAAACGCTTTCCCCAATATTGTTTGCACCAGCTGACTAGTCCGCACGTAAAACATTCTCATATAGAGGACACCTGGACAAATGCCTCATTTATTAGCTCACAAAGAAGCTTGTATCATCCAGAAACATCATTAACATACACTGTTATTCACCAATTCTGGCCAAATCTCGTAATAATGAGCAATCTAGAAGAAAAAAAATAGATTATTTTATAGTCCGCACCTGTAAATAGACCGCACCTCGTGTATTTTCAACTATAAAGCATGTCTAGTCCGTGGACTATATAGCCTGAAAAATACGATAACATTCCTACAACAATAGAAAGTTTTAGAATAACGTTGCCGGCTTTTACGTACGCAATATGCAATAGTAGAGCGTACGCTAAAAACTACGTGCTCGGACCGATATAAGTTGTGCGTTCCGTAAACGTTGTCGAGTGAACATCTCGCACGAACTTGTTGATTCAATTTGCCAAAGCCGTAGAATTCCGCGTGTTTACAGCGTCACCATGCCCATCAAAAGAAATATTAAAAATGAAAACGTTTTCAATCATTTTATTTCAAATTAAGCCAATCCGCAGCTACCTAATCAAGAGCGCTTTTCTGCGGGGCACGGAGGCTACAAGTACGAGTGCGTGGCCAAATTCAACCATGGAGCCTCCTTCAATCGTCCCGTGGAAACGGCATCTTTTATCAACGATATCGCGGGAAGAGATCCATGACCTACTGATGGCCACTGCACGGCGTCAACTTGCGCGATTTTTTAACCAGAGTCGATCGTCCGTCGGCGATGAACCGCGCGAAGAGGCTTAACGTTGAGCAGATCGCAGCATTCACGCACATTGCGAGCATTCAACGTTTTCACTGTGCACTCCTTCAGCCGCACGGCGACCTCACTCGACTGCGGTATGTCCCGGAATGAATTGCCGAGCTGAACACCACGTGATTTCACGTAACGCTGAACTTCGCGAACACCACGTCTCCCATGCTGCGCCAGTCGAGGTAACCGCCATCTTGAAACTAGTGATCTCTCTGGGACCGAGATCTCTCGAGAGCTTGCCGCAAAGCTCGCTAGCCCGCAGCGCAAAATCCCCAGCGGCGCGTGCGTACGCAATACGCTAGCCCTTCCATTGCGTTCTGCGCATGCGCACTTACGACCCGCAATTTCTTTGTGTGCGCAAATGTTTAGCGTTCGGACCACTAAAACTGTCTACTAATCCAATAAGGCTCTTTTTTTCCATGCCACTCTATTCAGAGTGGTCCTCCTGCACGTCTCTTTCCAAGACGTCCACTTTCTCCGACCTCATTTTGTTGGAGATACAATGCACCTATCATCCGCGATGACGCAAGGGCTCGTAATATTCAGCCGAACTTTTCAGTACCTCCGCACGATAAGTGGAAAGCCATAACTTCCTGGTAATTAGACCAACTAGTATCATGAGTCTGGAGTGATGGTGGCGACAACATGTTCTCCCTTTTTTTCTTTTTTTCGCGTACATGTTGCAGCACGGCTGATGGAAAGGGCACTACTGAAATTCCCATCCGAAGAGAGCTCGTTTCGAGACAGATAAATGTATATGATTAATTGTAAGCTAAGTTCTAACAAGTTATTTTTGTACCGTGAAAAGCTGTCCTCTCGTTGCGTTGTCCTTGAAAAGAATTATTTACTAAAGTAACAAGCTTCTACTCTCTTCCTATATGTCAATGACACCAAACATACAAAAAACGCCGAATTTCTCGTACGTTGAACGAATGCTCCGAAAAGCTCCGGATTTTCGGTAACAAATCGACTCCAAATAACAAACTCCGATTCTGGTCAAAATTTCAGAAAACGCTGAAATCTAGTCATAAAGAGATATTCTTCAAATTAGTACGGAACAAGTTCATTTTTTGTTTACACGCGAAAGGCTTTTTTTTTTTTTCTTGCTTGCCAAACACTTATTTTTGATGCTCAAATGTTTCACTCCTTCTCAGCTATTTGTTCCGCCGACGAACTTACAAGCATGTACTTAGGCGACGCCTTGAGTTCCCCTGAGGTAAAGTATGCAATTATCAGTTCAACCGCGCAACGACGAGGTTAAAGAAAAAGTTCGAAATACATAAAACAGATTGAGTCTTCCTTTACTCTGTCCTTGTCGATGCGCTGTTTGTACTTGTAAAAAAATGCACCGCCTAGCCCAATCGTTATGCGGCCAAAGATCCCATTCTGTCTTATTGGTTTTGAACTATTCCACTTAATCAGATTTTAATGTCGAGTTTCTAATGGACTAAATCCACTCATCTAGCCTCCTGTAAAAACATCAGTGAGTCACTTATAGCGGACCACAGAATTAGAAAAACAATGACGAGGACCAAAAATGTTGAAGCCCTACATCAAGTTCCGCGGTCGTATTCCGAGCACGTGACTATCACTCTCGGTGCACCCAGCCTAAGTCAACTGCGTTGTGCATGAGGCAGGCAACTTTTTTAATGTGAAAGCATGAACTGTCTCATGGAGCGAGCCGACGTCATCAGCTTTGAAACTACGCAAAACGGCACTTTAATGAAGCCACGCGCAAGGCTAGCCAACGGCACCTTTTACACTTCGGTCCCATTGGCTGGCGCGCGTCGACGAGGCTCCCATTGGCCGCTGCGCGTCAGTTTGTGTAATGCCATCCAGACTGTGTTATCACACTGTTGTGTTATTACTGATCACTTCCTCGACTCTTATCGGTTTTACGGCGCGTGGCAATATATACGGCGCCTAGAATAAACCAAGGGGTTCGTTCTGCTGGGAACTACGTTGCTGTCTGTTCCTTCCTCGCGCCGCAAGGCACACGACAGTTTAAACGATCGCTTACCCGGTGGCGCTGCGTGTCCGCGAGGCAGTGGCTCCACCGTTCTACGCCCAAGGTCAGCGCGCCGTACGCCTCAGACGAAAGAAAGGAGCGAAGAGCGGCGTGCGTGTTTTGGCATTCACAACTCATAAGAAATGCTTAGGTATACCTCGAGTCTTTTTTTTTTATAATCAAAACTTAACGACGTCTCGTAATTCCCTGGGGAAACATTCGGAAACGAAACCCTCGCGCTCGTTGGAAAACTGGACGAGCAAATTTGTTCGTGAAAATGTCGAGAAGCAACAGTACAATCAAACTACGAAGCAGATAAGAACTGCACTTCCAGTTCGCAGAAAACTACAAGGCAGCGGAAATCCACGTTATTTCGTTTCCTATTTCAAAAAATGCATGCAAAGATGCAACAATATTTTAGTGGGAACACGGTGTATCAAAACCCTTAATTTTCTTTAGTTAATGTCTCCTTAATTATGTTTTAAGCTGGGTTATTGAAATTAGACAAATCATTGAGTCCTCATTGCACCCATCATTATTCACTCCTCGTCATCAGTATCGATTATTATTGATAACGTAAAGGAAATATCGGAGGATCGGTGGCCGAGTGGGCTAGCGCCCACCAGTTCGGAGCACGTGGGGCGAAAGCTCGCGCTGCAGAACCTAGGGATCCTGGGCTCAATCAATAGGGAGTATTCACTAGCGGCCATATTTGTGTGCGCGGCTCTTAATTGCGTGCTGACGGCGAGAGGAGGACGGAGGAGAGGGTACGGATGAGGAGGAGGTGCATACCGTCCCCTCCGTCCCCTCCCCTCCTCCTCCTCAATAGCTGCGCTCTAATTCGGCATTACAGGGAGCCTTAAACGTCTTTTTTTTTCTCTGCTTCTAGAGCTCGAAGTTGACAATGGGTTTTGTGCCTTCCCGTGTAGCTACCTCCTGGTTCACATTCGGTATGTACACGATTCTAGAAGGTTCAACCAACAAACCTTATTGTGTTCTTTGGGTGAAGGACATTCCCAGCTGTAGAGTTCGACTTGGGTGCTCAGCGATAAACGTTGCTATACTGTCATTCTGTTTAATTGTGTTTCGGGTTGCCCATCTGCCTTTGTCGCAATACACGCATACTCAAGTTAGAATTTTTAACGGTGTTGTACACGTTACTCCTCAAAAGTAACGAAATACCATTACTCGTTACATGGATTCAAAAGTAACTATATACGATACCCGTTCCTTTTCTTTAAACGTAACTAAATACGCTACTCGGTACCGAAAAAAGTAACTATGTAGAAGTAACCAGTAACGCGTTACGTACTTGCCTGGTGCCCGACACCGACACCTCACAGTTCTGGTTTCACCTCTGGTGGCGTCATGTCGCCTCTAGAAGCTTATGGACCTCCATGTACGGGGTAGACCGTGTTTAGAAACATCGATCGATTGTTGTTAAACAAGTACAACATGAGATGCGCCTTTCTGGGCAAATTGAAATGTCCATATTTGTATGGCCTTCTCCTACAAAATTCACGTGGCTACAAAACAACATCCCTATTGTGGCTGCCAATCTGCCATCCGAAGTAGCCCTTGTCTAAAGAATTCGGGCTTCTTCCAGCTTTCAGCATTGCAGTTGACATACTATTCGACCACCTTATGACCGCACCAAACGTCCTATATATAGCATTTGTATAGAAGGCGAAAGTTTAAGTTTCTATTCAAGTTAAAAGCGGCGAACTCGTATATTATTGAAATTCATGGCGGTCTAACTTAAACTCGAACCTGTAGAGTGCGCGTCACAATAACCAGCCAACAAGTCATATTATCAGGTACTTTGTTGACCTGGAGGAATATATGATGGGAGCGCTTATATTTTTTAATGACATGTACAGATTTCGGGCGTCGGAAAATGCTGGCATTTTTTGTGAGATTATCGACCACCATACTTCTTATTTGAAATTTCGTTCGGGGGGATCAAAATACACTTTTATTCAAATCAATTTAGCACCAACTCGGAAACGCGCCTACAGCTATACAGTAAACTAGGACCACAATAAAATTGCAACATATCTGGACAGTACTAAAGTGTACCGAGAGCAACATTTCGACGCGAATCAGCGGTCGCCCAGTTTAAATACCACAACGTCCTTAGCAGGCACCGTACTTGTTAAAGATGGCAAACCCGATTAAACTCGACGTCTCGTCGTTGCATACAACCGATCCCAGCAGAATTACCCGCTAGCTAAACAGTCCGGCGGTTTGATAGGGTTCAGGGTGGGTCGATATGAGCGGCGTTCGGGTCGGAGTGGTAGAAATGCCATGCTAAGAGCAGCCTCGGGTGGGGTTAAGCTGTGATAAAGGAGTGTGGGTAGAGTGTGGGTTAGACTGCCGAGTTCCCTATCGTCGCAGTGTGGCAGTAGGCTTCATGGCAAAGCATTTTCGAGGCACCACGTCCGGAACATCACCTCTTCGGCTAGTACTCGGTTGTCTACGCTCATACTTCCGCCTACTTACGGCGTAAACCACACTTTGCTTAGACAAGGCGGCCCGCCGTGCTGTGATGGCCGGAAATGGGGCACGTTTAGTCGATGTGGGACCTTTCCGTTACACCGCCCCTTGTGGCGTTCCGCACGGCTACCCGCACTCCCGGAAGGATAAAAAAAGGGGTATATTCTTACGCCCCCTTGTCCCATGTAATACATACAATACGCCGACTTTGAACCGACGGTACCAACTTTTACGAGCGGAGTCATATCCGTGAGGTACAACTTATTATAATACCTAGTGTAGGTGTTACTGTATATATATATATATATATATATATATATATATATATATATATATATATATATATATATATATATATATATATATATATATATTCTGAATAAGAGGGAGAAGGTGATTATTTAATTTATTGGATTAAAGTTAGGGAAAGGGAACTTCCCTAACTTTAATCCAGTAAATTCAATAATCACCTTCTCCCCTCTTTATTCAGAATATTACTACGGCTGCACTTGTCAATCTTCACTCATTCCCATTATATATACGGTGCAGCCTGTCCCTATGGGGAGGAGTGGTTCCCTAGATAGCTTGGGAGACGGGCCCCTTCCGATATTTGCAAAGCTGAGATATATATATATATATATATATATATATATATATATATATATATATATATATATATATATATATATATATATATTATAATATATATATATTATATACTATCGGAGCGCATCTCTGCTCCCGGCAGCACCGCGCCCGTGGAGAGATAGTGCATCCATCCTCTGCTGCGCTGTCATCGCGCGACACAGCAGAGGCTGGTTGTACTATCTCTCCACAGGGCGCGGTGCTGCCGGGGCCGAGACTCGCTCCGGTAGCAAACCGAAACTTAAAAACCCTTCGAATTTGGACGGTTTTTCAGAAAGCCGTAAAATGCTTCGCGTGCCTTCTATCGTTCTGCCATTTGTTGATTTAGTGTTTTTTGATGATGCTGAGAAATTTTCTAATTGACACTATGCTCTTAAACACAATATTAAAAAAATTTATTACGCAAAAATAATTAACGATCTAATTACCTCGGACTTCAATAATTTTCCTAAATAGGCCCCTGGCCCAGGACCAAAACGACACAAGCGTTGTTTTGGTGCGACGCGTAGTTTTCGCAATATCGAATTTGTCCACCTTTCATGAAACACCCTGTATATTTGGGGTTTTCTTGGCCTTACTGCAAAACATCAGTGTTTTTTTTCTGTAGTTTTTAACACGTACTTTAGCTGTTTAATAAGTAACATCGCACCGTCATCAAGCCTTTCGTAAAAGTCGGGGCCATCAGTTCGACGCCAGTGCGCTGTGCGTCAAATTGAAGTTTTGGGGTGTATTATAAGGGACAAAAGGGTGTAAGACTACACCCTTGTTTTTAGAGTGCGTCGTAGTAGTGCATGCTTAGCCTTTACCCGATCGTTCTCGGCTACCAGTTTTTCAGACTGATATTACGGCGTAGGAGATGTTTCGGGTGCGATGTATACTGTGCATATTTTTAAAACGCGAAATTAAAACCGCTAATCTCTGTAAACCAAAGTTCTCGCTAATCCAGTCCGGCATTTGCATTTTTAATCATCACCACACTATTCTTGAAAAAAAAATTTAAAAGCAAACAAAGAAACAAAATTTTGTTCGCTTTTTTAATTAGTCTCGAGCGTGTGAGGAAGTGTGTGTGTTTCTACGCCGGCAATAGTAACGTCCTAGCTTTACCACAGCAGGACACCGCTTTCAATAACAACAAAAATCTACGCAGAATAAACTAAGAACAAACTTATCTTTTGTGCACGGAGGTTTAGCACCCATCATATTCATGAGCACACACGTCTTACTTCAAGGAAAGCATGTGTGTGTGTGTGTGAGTGAGTGGGGTGGCTGGTGTAAAGAACGTGGCAGTAAATGAGGATCTTGTCCAGCCTCCATCCATCTTCCCCGGGCTACTTGCTGGGTCATTAGCGAAACCGCCTATATTATTCATACAACAACCGGTGCCCAAATTACCGCACACAAAGACGCGCAAAAAGCGTGGCAGATTTTGCTGGCAGCGCTGCGTCCAACAAACAAATATTAGCAAAAAAGCAAGCAGGCAACTGTGGACCTCTCCCCGGTCGCGCTACGTATGAAAGTGATGTTCGCCCCAAGCACACAAGCTGAGCAAACACTTATACGTGAGAACGGCGACGGTGTCTGTTGGTATCGTTATGAATTGCAGATTGTGTCTTTCATTTTGTGAGCGATTACTCTGTGCAAATAGCAATGGGTAGACCGCTTCATAGTTTATCTTCACTTTTAAAGGAAAGCAACCTCAGAAAGGAAGGTTTTATGTCTCGTGGCCCAACGACCTCGGGAAATAAAATTGTATGCGTAGGTTCTACCTTGTGTGATTTGCGCGTACTGACTGACAGGTAGAAAACGAAAGCGCATGGCAGAGCATAATAACATTTTCCGCTTCGCACTTTTTTTTTCTTTTTTACACAGTGAGGACGCAGGGTAACCGAGCTTCGTAAACGCATCTGTGTACTGGTGGGAGCTCCAAAAATAAACGCTTTAACGTTCTGGTCACGGTGCTTCTAGCTACAGTTTCGTTGTACAATCGATGAAAAAAGACTCCAAGAGCCTTTTTTAACATCGTCGGCAGCTGTACAGACAATAGTAAGTTGAAAAGCAGTTTGCTTTATTTCCTCGAGGAAGCAAGATAATAGGCCTGTTTCCCTCGGCCAGGGGACGCGAGCCCGTCCGTAAGACGCGACCCTGTAATGATTGCATCGAGCCATAGTCCTCCACTATTCTCACAAAGCCTGGCAGTTCGACGACGGAGCCATAGGGTGCCCGTTCGCAGATTTGGAGCGCGAGGATCTGGTAGCACAGAGCACTTCTTGGGGAACATGGACGTCAGCGTACAGCTTCTGAAGCGGCGAGGGCCCAAAACATGGTTTCCAATCCGGACGAGAAAAGAAGCGGTAGCGCGAGGAACGCGAGGAGCACGAGCGGACATTCCATCGCTCGGGAGAACTGTGTTTCGGCGTCTTGCCGCAGCGGGGCGCCCGTCACCTAGCTCTCCTCTCATCCGTTGTGTGCCGCTCTACCTTTTCAGTTTCGGCGGCCGCGTCTCGTGGCGATCCGCAGACTTTGTCAGTACAGAGAAGGCTATGGTCGAGCATAAAGTGACACTGCAGCGTTCGATCACGCGCGAGCCTCGGTCGTTTACAAGCGTGTATCAGCACCTGTCTACGCGCCTTAATAGAGCGCATGGAAGAAATCGAAATGTTTAAATAACAAACACAAAAAATGAAATACGTTTACAAATCCCTGTAACGCCGAATTAGAGCGCAGTTGTTGAGGACGGAGGGAGGGTACGGAGGAGGAGGCATACCTTTGTCGTGACCTTCGCGAGTGACCGTGACGTCACGCGTGACGTCATTATGGGAAACGTCCCATGATGCAATGCGCGGGTCACGAGTGGCCCGCACGTTGCATCATGGGACGTTTCCCATAATGCAACGCGCGAGACCCTCGTGACGTCACTCGTGACGTCACGTGTGACGTCAATATGGGAAACGTCCCATAATGCAACGCACGAGTCACGAGTGAGAACCCGCGCGTCGCATCATGGGACGTTTCCCATAATGCAACACGCGGGACCCTCGTGACGTCACGTGTAACGTCATTATGGGAAACGTCCCATAATGCAACGCGCGGGTCACGAGTGAGACCCGCGCGTTGCATCATGGGACGTTTCCCATATTGCAACGCGCGGGACCTTCATGACCATTCGTGACCCTCGTGACGTCACTCATGACGTCATGTGTGACGTCATTATGGGAAACGTCCCTTAATGCAACGCGCGGGTCACGAGTCAGATCCGCGCGTTGCATTATGGGACGTTTCCCATATCGCACCGCGCGGTTACGCCGACGGCGATGCCGCTCAAGCCGGAAACGGGAGCCTAAGAGCTGCGCTCTAAAATGCAGCACGCGCTTTCCGTGTCCTATCGAAACGAAAAGAGTGCTTACCTTGAAGCTTTTTTGTACTTAATATTTCATTTCCCAAATTTATATCTTCCAATAAATTTTTGCCAGCTCAGCGTCCAGGAGCAACGTGAAAAAGCGTAATAACTCACAACTGAAACGCGACCGAGAAATATTCGATTTAGCTCGCCAGACGTGCTGCCCGAACTTAAAGTGTGTACGTCAATTTACCGGTTTAAGGACGGCTAATCAAATTCTGAACTCCATCCGAGACGAAAAAAAGAAACATAATCATACATCTTTCTCATCACATCCTAAAAAGTCACCAAGAAGTTATATAAAATGGACACACTATTTTTACAATGGGCTCCGAGCCATTGTAGCGCTCAACATAACAAAAGTGCGGACTTAGCTGCCTAGCAGTCTTGTCGTTTGTGTTCTATGCTTTGTTTTCACCATATGTCAGAGCGGAGTTCTTGCTAGAAGACGCACAAAGACAGACGCACAGACTAAAAGCGAAAGGTCGTGGCGCATTTACTGAACTTGAAACTTATCTAACGTTAACGCCGTTGAGTGCTGAATAGCACAATGTCAGATAACTTATTCGTTATTTAAGGAGTGCCTCAGGGGTCTATTTTTGAGCCGCTGCAATTCGTTGTATATGTAAGTGACATAAGCCGAATTTATCTCATATATGAGTGACATAAGCCGAGTATTTCAAGCTGGTGTCAAAATTAAATCATTTTTGCCGATTACACAACTATATACTCAAAAATTTAAACATCCAATGATAACGAGAAATTAAATGAGCATTTGCATAAATTGACAAAGTGGTGTGACGAACGGCAAACGGAAATAAACAAAAATAAAACTGTATACATGGACACCTATAGTTTTGAAATGTAAAAGTGTCGAAAAAAGAACAAGGACTAAGACGAAGAGATAAAACAAAAGGCGCCCCAACACCTATAGTATTGGGGCAATGCTTTTCATATGCGTACAGGAGTACAAATGCCTAGGCGTTCTTTCGAAATCGAATCTAAACTGGGATGCAAATATAGAAAATGTGAGCAATAAAGCGCCAGAAAAATGACCATTTAGAAGGAAGTTTGAATTTAGGGATCAGAGCTCAAAATAACAGCATCTATAGGTCACTGATATTACAAACGATTGAATATGCAAGCCCAATTTGGGAACCATCCACGCAACAAAACATTTACAAAACAGAATGCATACAAAGGAAAGCTATCCGGTTTATTTTCAATCGTTATCGATCCACTAGACTCTGTCTCCCTACTGAATTCTGATGCGAACCTTCTGCCCATTAGTACCAGAATGATGTTGACTCGAATATATATTTATATATATTTAATTACTACATGGGGCAATGACTTTATTGTTATTAATAAATATGTTACATACGCAAACTTCGATAACGCAACTAGAACGAAACTTACTGGCTTCAACACGCACATTTCTAGAAACTTGTTTTGTGTTAAATGTAATGGCGAATGGAACATGCCCTTCTACGAATGCTGTAAATAGTGAAAATGTGTTTGGTTCCTTTGACAACATTTTTAATGATCAAATGTGCTTGTACTTCTAAAATGCCTACCAACCTGCTTTGGCCTCGTGGCTAGCGGTATGATAAAATTCAGAAATAAATAAAATAAAAACTCAGTCGGTAATAACGCACGCACAAAAAGACGGCAAACACCGCGGCGTTGCGCGTTTGGCGGTGCTTGATTGGCCACATCTGCTCGTGTTGTTGGCGGCGCTCTCACTTATGGTGAAGAGAAATACAGTGTTAACAATTCATTATCACGTTCAGACACTAAAAGAACTAACTGTGAATAAATATATATTAAATTCCCGCCTACCGAGTTGTGTGTATCATCGAAGGCACCTCCATAGCTTGCATCCCTTCGTAATCTTTTTGTACATCCCGTAGGACAAAAACGTTATCCACCATATACGACTCAACGTAGCCTCAAAGGAATATTATGTGAATCTGCTCAGCGAGCTAGACTCTCCACTCTGTCAAAACTGTGAAGTTACAGAAACGATTGATCACTGCTATTGCTAATGTATCTTATACACGAGACAATAAAATAAACGATAAATTCCCCTCTCCAAAACATTAAAAAAAAAACATAATTTCACATTCGGTAACCTACTTGGATTATACACTTTAACATTGGAAAATGATAAGCCAACGAGTTCATTTCGCCTTTTCCAGAAGACGAAACTTGACGAAACGCTACTAAACTAACACTTGGTGTTTTACTTTTGTCATCGTTCGCTTACGTTTTCCTGCTTAATTTTACATACACCAAAACGAGAAGTCGGCAGCCCACGAATCCAAAAAGGATAACGTTTTCACCTTTCAAACGAAGTGTTTCTCTCTAAAGCTGTTATGCTTCATTTCATCATCAAATCCATTTGAAATTAGGCAAACTATTTAGGCAACTAAGCAACTGCTACGCGAATGCGGTTCAACTGCCAGAGTATATGTAGCTCAAATGCTGCCGAGCGTCAATTAGGCAGAAACAAAGACCTTGATTACATAACGACGATATCACTGATACAAGAGAATGACACTAAAAAAAAAAAACAAAAAACGTTCCGAGAGTCGTCGAACAGGCTAAGGTAATAATCCAATATTCACTTAGACGAGTTCGTTTTACCACACTACAAAGCCAGCAGCCGCCAAGTACTCGCGATTATTACACAATGCGAGTTTGGAAATGCCCATCCCTGCGCACATAATTGTTTTCGAGAATTGGTGATACTGGACAAATGCTAAACTATATCTTTGGAAATACCCATAAACTACGCTTCACAAACGAACTATAGAGAAATGCCATATAATAGCTTTTTCAGAAGCTGTGTGCGGCGCCAGCAAAGTCAGAGGCACGATAATAATATTTTACACAATGCGTTCTTTGCGGGAGACCTTGCGCAAGAAAAGATTTTGTGAGGTTCCGCCCTTATCGCTCTGCCCTTGCTAACGGTGCATCCAATCTGTTTCATGCTATAACCTATAAGCTGGCTATGTTTTTATTTGCACAACAAGTTTCCTAAAAAACCGCATGTCCGAGTGCTTCAGGTGTCAATAAAATAAACACAAGAATAAACAGTACGCATCGTCTAGTTCATAGTCTGGGTGCTTACGCAGCTATCTACTAAACTGGGAAGAACGAAATTTAGAGGGTTCACTTTTTAAATCAACGACGGACATCCGCCACGTCTCAGAAGAACTGAGAATTAGTGGAGATTCGAGACATCCCCCGCGCGTCTATAACATGCAGTCGAGGTGCCAGTTAGATAATCAACATTATAAAGTACCAGCGTAAGAGTAATTGCCTTCGTCAAATTGTGAGGACGTCGGCCGAGTTTTGAGCTCGTCAACTGCACAAACGTGTAGGCCGGCACTTTCCCTCGAAGACGGCTTCATGACCGGATTAAGAGCGCAAGCAAAGTCCATTAGCGTAATCCGTGTTCACTAACACACCACAATTGTCGATGGTGAGTAAGCAGTCCCTCTTGTGCAATACTCGCATTTACTGATGTAGGATTTATGTTGTGGATAGGGAGTAGCTCTGGAGCGCTGTTTTGCTCGTATCTTCTTGCGCATGTAGGCACCCGCGCTAACCTTTGCCGCGCTAAAGACGTGAACAAGAAGCGCTTTTGGATCTCTCCGACTCCACTCGCGGATTTTCTCATCTGAGTTATTAAGGCGAAAGCCTTATATGTCTCATCGTTCAGTCGGCCTTCAAAGTCCTTGAGCGAAAACACGTCGGCGACACGAGAGGTACCAAAACGTTTACGTGACCACTCAGGCGAAATGAAGGCCATAAAGAGGAATCAAAGTGAATTAAAATGAATTAAGAGGAATTAAAGAAGTAAGAGTAATAAATAGGAATTAAGAAAGACTGTAGAGAGAATTAAGAAAATCAAAGTGAATTAAGACAAATGAAAATGAATTTAGAGGTATTAACGTGAATTAAGAGGAATTAGAGAGAAGTAAGAGTAATCAAAGTTAATTTTGAAGGACAACAAAGCTAACTAAGAGGAATTAAAGTGATTTAAGAGGAATTAAAGTGAATTAAGAGGAATTAAAGTGAATTAAGAGAAATTAAAGCAAATTAAGTGGATGACTAAGCAAATTAAGATGATAACTCAGCACATTGAGAAGGATGACTCAGCACACTGAGAAGGATGACTCAGCACATTAAGAAGGATGACTCAGCACATTAAGAGGGGTGTCTGTCTTTGCATCGGCGCTTGGGCTTTCGTCTTCAAGTGCGTCTCAGGCATAACATAAGAAACCCTGTTGTTGTTGTTGTTTTATGCGCTTTCTTTTTAAATGGAAACACTTTTATTGAATATGCTGGAATTTTAGGTTTCCAGTTTGAATTTGGGAGCATGCTGAACTCATTCATCGGGCGTGCAGAATGTTCAACCAAGCTGCCCGAGCTTTAAAAGTCCGTCGGGCCTTTCATCGTCTGTTTTTGTGAACGTTGCTTCCACCACTTCTTTCGAACCCGAGGGAATGCGCGAGCATAATAGCCGTAAACATCGTTTAGATTACCAAGTGACCGTGAACGAAAGAATGTGGCCTCCAGGACTCCGCCCTTGGTCTTGATGAATGCGAGGCTAACATAATCGGGCGAAAACATGGTAAACATATGCGACAACTATTCTGGAATTTTTGAATTCTTGACATCTTTCAAGCTCCAAGCAGCATTGCAAATTGAGCGGTTTTCTCGCTAAATCTAGCGGTTTTCTGGATCGCCTAGCGGGAGAAATTGCCGTTTTGCAAGCAGCGGGATTTCTAGCGGTTTTTAAGTCGTGTTAGCGTTTTTTCTGGCGATCCTAAATGTTCTCAAATTTACATTTATGAATCATAAATACCTCAATTTCCGTGAAAAGTTACAGTCATAGGGTCGTTATTTTTGCTTACTGACAGCAAAATTGTTTTCGGTGAGAGTGACGCTTGCGATGCCATTGAGATATTACACTGACAAACCTTGAAACATACCTTCAACTGATTTGTGCGTGAATGTATGAATTTGTTTTCTAAGTCTGCCAGCTGAAACGGGACCAGTGAACTATGCACAAAAATTCAAAAGGATATGGGGGCAATAGGGGTCTAAAAATTCGAGACCGGTTACTGGAAGCTCCAAGCGACGTTAGACGACTCAGATACCCTGGAAATATATAGCTTTTCCAAAGCATGTCAATTCGGTCACTGAAGCTTTATACTGCCACAAATTATTGCACTGCAGACTGAAACGATACATGGAGGTATACGTCGCCGAGTATGCGAAACAATACACCTAGTAATACCTGGTAACACCTGGTAACAGTAAGATAATGCAATGGACATTGTTCTGCGCATGGAAGAAATCTGCGTCAAACAAACGTAGCTCCCTTCAAATGGGTTCTTTTATTTATTTGTGGTAATATTTTAGACTAATTATAGCAATAAATTGTGTGCGCCTAAAATGTAGCGGGTTTTAGCGGTTTTTCGAGATTCCTACAGACGGCCTTTTCATTTCTGAGATGGCAACACTGGCTCGAAGCACGAGCCCTAATGTCGAACACATTTTTCTAGGAACTAAACGCGAGGGCTTTGAACGGAACCTGCTTGTCCGAGATGGAGTTGCCTCTAAAATATTAATACGGAAGACATACAAAGGGCTTCATTTGAGCACGTCATGAGTTCTTTAAACGGCGCACACGTGTATTTTTATTTTACTGAATGAAACCTTAACGTGTCTAAGACAGACCCCACACCTTTTCACGCCGTTTTTGCCGCTTTAACTTTGCTTTTACACTATCACAAAAGCGTGTAGGAAATAAAGCTCAAAATATATGTGCTTATTTTCTGCATTGAATATCACTACGATATCTTCCGTATATAAAATAAGTAATAATAATAACTATTATACGCTAAGAAAAAACTTCGAAAGGCTGGAAAGGTCATGGAAAATGAATTTATAGATCATCCACAAAAAGTTGGACCGGAAATCTGTGATGAAATACACAAATCAACGTATAGCACAACATCGATGTATTCTATCATTATCTACACTTGCCAAACTTACGGCTAATTTACTTGCATCAAAAAATCGAATACACGCTACAAACACAAGCGCGAGCAACTGGCTTGTGAGGATGCCTTTAATCAGCGATCAAACTGCTCACATACTAGAGTTATATTTCGTGTATTACAAGCACGAAGCTCTCTGAATCGCTAAGCTTCTAAGAAGCGGTAGTAACGCCCATAAAAGACAAGCAGTACACAAATACAAACGTAACACCGAATATAAAATTTGAATATAAAAATGATTTCGAATATCCCCCAATAACTTTGGCAGTTCTTCCGTACACCCGACTCCACTTCAATGACAGTGTGTCTTACAGCATTCAATAAAATATACTTCAGGAACACAATTTAGTTCAAAACATATTCAAGTAGCCAATACTTCATGACTTGAGCAAGAAGCATATGTCTTCACCAAAAATTCAGACTGAGTTTACTCTCTCGATGCATACGTAGAATTTACTGTTCATTAAGTTTACAGTTTTAAATATAAAAGTGTTCCGTCTAAACTCGTATTCGACTGCTGCTAAAACTTCAACTAGCTAAGAGCTAGCTAAGAAGACAAAGACACACGTGTATGCTAACATATTTGTTCTATTCGAATTTCTTTTATTATGATTATATTTTATTTATTGTCGTTACATTTACAAAATGTTTTAAAGCTAAATATACGTTAGTTACTGAATTTTAGAAATGAGAAAAGCGAGCCGACTACTGCTATGTGATTATAATTGGTCATTTTTTTAATTATTATTCTGAAGTTACGTTCGCTAAATATGTTTTTCGGGAAACCCTATTGAAAATATTCTGTAAAGGATGCATTTAATGAATATCGGTGATTTTATTGCAGGTACCGTGAGGCAAAAACAAAATGCGGAGGGGCATGATGCCGCAAATGGAGGTGTTGGGAAAGTCCTAAATGTAAAAAGAGTAGATCGTGAACCAGTACGCGATACGAAAGTACAAACTTGGAAGATGTGTGACTCACTGCTAGAAACTCACAGGAAAGTAATCAGCTTCACATGCTTCCATTTTACGGTTTGGGAAACTGATGGATTGCAAAACAATCTGTTTTGGTTCTCGTTGTGCGATAACGTTTTATTTTATTTTTTGAACTTGTAAAACATTTTTTGTTGTTCAGTTATATACTCTCAAAGTACACTAGCAATAGAATTACGCAGGTGAAAGTACACCGACTTTATACACTTTTCAGTCCTTAAAAAGCGTACATGTAAACACACAAAAAAGTATTGTTATATATTTTACGTTATGTATTTTGCGTCGTTCATTTTTTTTAGTTATTAATTGCCATGTAGTACAGTGTTTTTATATCAAATAATCCTGCCAAGATAGGCTGCATCACAATTACGCCCTTTCATTTAGTTAGGATACAATAGCCGACAACTATTAGGAGAAATATAAATTAGACAGGCGTTCCTGAAAAAAGAAACGTAGGCGCTGATAACAATATATCCGTTTTCAGTCCACAAGCGAAGCGAAACGTTGAAACAAAGAGCGAGCAGATTAAATGCCCTTAGAACGCAGAGAGAATATTTCTGGTCAGGCTTACACGAGCAAGCGATTTCGAGAAGCTGAGTTTGGCGAACGCTCGCGCGTTGGCGTTTTCTCACGTAGTCGAGCCATGAAGAGGTTTGAGCCGTACAAGAGGTGTTCATACCTGGCCAATACCGCAGGAATGAACGACATAATTAATTATGCTAAATAAGCACGGTGAAGGGTCTATACACCGTTTCAATGTTTACAAGTCCACAGCCCAGCGTGCTTCACCCGGCCCAGCGTGCAAATGTTCTGACTTTGAAAGCGAGCAAAGCTCGCGCCATACGCACGCACCAAAAAGCCCCCCTCCCCAACCCTTGATTGTAACGGTAAAGAGTAGTACGCCGCTAGCAGCAACAGAAACTTGGAACAGTACATGGACTCTACTGACGAGATATCGACTAACTTCTTGAAATAACTGTAAGTATTCTGGAATAAATTACGGCTCCTGGACATGAGAGAAAAGGAAAATACATACGGGCACAGCATGCCACTGCCTCGGATTGTCTTCGTTAATAATAAAAACGCGTTAACTAAGGAGTGAAGAATTCAAATGACGTTGATAACCACAAAGCAAGGAAGCACAATCATATGAGACAAAGTTGAGGGAAAGTACCGGTGACTGCTGAAGAATTTTCCTGACTGAGGATGGTACTCGAGCACGCACACATAAAAACCAATGTGCGGAGGCGGGTTCACGAAACATCTAAATGTCACCACTCCTAAATTACGTGAGCATGTGAAGGCTTTCTCTTTCTCAGAAGCCACGAAACCTCCTTCGTGGCTGACCTTCGTGTAAAACGACAAGCCGTCATTGGCTTTGCCTTGTCCCAGGTTCCAGTAATTGCCCATTGTATGTCAAAGAAAACTGCAGCAGGAAAACGGCGTCTGGCGTCATCTCATCAGTTTGGCTAGTATCGTGTCACATCCTGTTTTTTTAGCTTAATCGGAAACCCGCTCTTTTTCCCCCATTTCCATTGTGACTACTTTACCGAACAAATATACCTTATGACAAAGAAGTAGCATGATTTTCAAAAGTTCCATTTGATAGAGGCAGCAGGACAATCAGTGCAGGCTTTCAAGCGAGGCTAACTCCACCCACTGCTCCCGTCGACACACCTAACCTCAGCTGAGAAGACATAAAAATGAACAAACATTTACAAATCATTCTTCAAAGCTGTTTCGGAAAACGATCATGTTGGCTATTAGCATATATACGCTCAAATATTTGCACCAAAGTTCTCAAATATCAGCCTCAAGCGTACCATGACGGAATGAAAAATAACGCTAATCTACAGCACAAAAAATACGAGGTTTATACTCATTAGACAGAAAGAGGCCCTCGCACCGATTATGTGTCATCAATCTAAGTTTCGCTTCGTCACATCCTCAGTTCAGTGCCAAGAAATACCATCGTCCCGAGTTGGCATCACCGGCCCCTCACAAAGCCCATCAAACGACTGTCCAAGACACAGATGGAGCGTGTTTACAAGAGTAGCCGGCGAAGGCGGAGCCAACGATGCGCGCGATTGCCAACAGACAGGCGACACTAGCGTCCGCAGAGTGCGGAGGTGGTACAACCCCGTGGTGCGCAGAAACCATAGCCTAGGTAAGCAAAGTAAAACAGTTAACACCGGCCCATTAACCTTGACACCTGGAACTAGCGGCGCCTGGCTTTTTGCGGCAACGCGGAAGGTACAGCTTTCAGAACCCCTACTAAAAGGAAAATTTCATTACTTTCTTTTTCTTTTTATTTTTTTTAGAAAAAGGAAGCCATTAAGTTTTTCGTCCCGAGTTTCATGGCTGCCTCGTGCCAACGGGCGGAAGCCAGCGAAGCCACTAAAAAACGAAGGCATACGGCGCCACTATCCAAACAAAAACTTCCTCGGATATACACGAACAATGTAAAGTTGTGTACCCCTTTCGCTGAACGTCTTAGCTCGCATCATAAAAAACATCTCCGAGGAAATATAAGTAGGATATTTTACCCGAAAATTGCGGCTGTAATTACTGACAGAAAAATCCTCGAATGAAATCAACTGTGATTACTTCGGTGCCATATTACCGTCCCAAAGATCAGGAGAAATCACCGATCGAGGAGAAAAAGAAATATCACCCAAGACTTCTCATATTAGAAAGTTCAAGAACCCTTTGTTGATACTGAAAAATTCTCGCAATCGAGTTCTAGCAATGGACAGCTTAACACTGCCAAGAAGCAAAAAATCGCAACACCCTTTCCTTCAAATTAGGGTAAATTAAACTTCCATCAACTTTCATCAACTTGCATCGACTTTTAATTCGTTAGCTTTTAATAATGTATTATTTCAAAGACCGCACGTCGGCAACCGGGAATCATAAGATTGCTACCATGCCACGAATTCTGAGAACCTCTACATGTACACAATTAAGCCTCTATTAGAATGAGATCTGGAGCAAAAACGCTGCCGCCGACTCAACAGCCATGTCCAGTCAATGCATATGCGGAAATGTTGGTAAAGTATTTCATTTTCTGTTTACGTTAGTGCAAAAACGCGTTAGTATGTTGGTTTTATATGCCATTACATTAAATATAATAGCACACACTGCTGCCCTCCATCACCGAAACATTACTGGCCTGTCACGCCGCTGTTTAAACATTCATGCGAACAGAAACAAACTTTCAAAGCAAGGAATGCATACTCAGGTCCTCAGCGTAATGGTTATTCGAGGCAAAGAACAAAGAAAAAACGGCATAGTGGGTATTTTTAAAACCACTACTTTAGTGCACCTACAAGAAAGCGGTGCTTTACCGGTTTTCTCGTTTAAAAAGATCGTGCAAATAAATAGGTACATGGAAGCGCAAAGCAAGAAACAGCGCTCAAAGGACCGTCTATGGATCACAAAAAGACAGTATATCTACCGAGGATCATATTTTTCTGATATCTTTTTTTTACCGCTGCGAAAATTCTCCGCTTGATTAACGTTAGGCTATCGGTGTTGCGCATGCCTGCGAAGTGTGTGCAACGGCACGACCCCAAAGCCTGACACAGAAGGAGTTACGGAACGAACGTGACCGCTATCGAGATCCGCAATACACAGCAGCCACAAAGTTGCAAGCACGGTTGATGCCAGACCCTTACCTACAAATTGCGCGGTCGTCACTTAAACCACTTAAAATGCTCGTACTCCTGCACAACCACCGAAGTCTAGAAATTCTACGCAGGGACCAAACTGCAAAAAAAATTAACCTTTCAGTACCCTGCTTTAATCCCCCATTCGACTTTCGCAATGTTCGCCAAATGGTTAAATGAAGTTTTAGAAACGCATCAACACTTTACGTTGTTTTGTTTTGTTTTGTTTAAGGTGTAATACTTAAAGTAGCGAACAACACAAAAATCGGTGGTCTGCTTGTTTGTTTGTTTGTTTTTTAAATATATTCCATCACTATATTAAAACTCAATTTCCACTTTGAGTAATCGCATCGTTTTCAACTCCAGGACGTGCGTCCAACTGCCGTTAAAGGAAAACAGGACGCACAAGAAACTTATTTACGCGGAAAGGTGTAGCCACAAAAACAACTAGAAACCAATATCTCGACGTCGTTTACGCCGTCTTCCTCCTGGTACTGCACAAAACACGGGCATCCATATAGTCTCCGCAGACAACCTCGCAGATTGCGAGTCGAAAAAACGACGGCGTATCCGAAGAACGAGGTTTTCGACCCAATTTGCATCGGTCCAACGCGACACCCTCCAAGTTCGGACACACCATATGGCCAATCGGACTGCACGCGCACGTGCGATGCCCGTGCACAAGAGCCACGCTGGTCTACAACGCGCACCGGCCGGACAACTCACCGGTGTACAAGCTGGCGATCAGGGCGAGCAGGGTTATCCAGATGTTCATCGTGAGCGGCAGAGACCCACAGCAGGGCCAAGAAGGGAACAAACACCCTTGCCAACTGACGGGCCACCGAGGAGGTACCAGCAGCAGCGGACTGGCCAGACGCCGCAATGCGCATGCGCGCGGGCGAGTCTGACCTATTTCCAGGGACCGGTAAAAGGACGGCTTTCTGCAGCGAAGGAAAGAAACTTGGGAGGCCCCTACGTCAGTCGCGCGCAGCGCAACTTACTGCTCCTTCCAGGCAGGACGTGTCGCTCCGGCTTCGGGCAGAACCGCTCTCTGCCCGCGCAGATCGGCGCAGCGGCCGGCTTCTTCGAACTCCGTCGGCGTTAGGGTTAGCCCGGCCGTGTTAGGCCTAAAATCCAGGGTACTGAATGCGTGAAACGGTATGTTTACATGCCGTTTTCTAATTCTTCCGAGTCCAAAAACACCATACAACAGCGCGGGATAGCGGCGAAGGTTTTGTGACTGAACGCATAGCGTCTTTTCAGGTTTCCATGCCGAACTTCATGACGAAGTATAGGCTAAAGCGAAACCAAATTAGTAGTATGGAATGTCGATTTAGAGCAACATAGAACCGTGAGCTGCACTTCCGTTTAGCCGCTTCCAATTTCTCTTTGGCGCGCCTTGTGACATCACGGAACTTTCAGAGCGGTATGTTCTGAGAAGCGCTGGCATATCGCAAAGCCGCAACAAGTCAGGAGCCTAAGTATTTCAATGGCCTGCACGTGATCAACTCCCGCAATATGCGCGAGTTGATTTCACGCTCATTCCTTAATGTTTGACTTTTATATGCACCAACCTATTGCTTAGAAACGAGCGTGTGTTCGCTTGATAAGTTTGGGCACTGCACATGTGCAGACAATGAAAAAACAGAAAGGCGCTACGAATGCCAACAATTGTCGCGTGAAACTCCAAGAAATGTGCCGCTGCCACAGAGTGACGTACAATACATAGGTTTTCCTGTGTAGCTATAGTATACGCACAAAGTGTACGCCTGTATGTGGTGTAGTCGCCCGACCGGATATTGAGAGACACTGGGTTCGAATCACGGCGCCACCAAAGGGTGGCTTCGTAACCTTTGTTCCATTCAATCAAATACGGTTCATTCCTCTACATATTTTCGAACATTTCATTTTTAGAGACCGCGTAAAATTATTAAGGTGCCCCGTGCTATACGCATAGGGTATAATATGCTCATCAACAACCCTATACTTAAAAGCATTCATTCATCGAACCATACCGTTTCTGCATTCTCCCGCTGGGCAACCATCGAAGGTCACATGCAAATGTGAATTACCTTTATTCATTATACATCTTTTTTTAAATAGCTGTTTAATTACAAGCTAAATTGATATGCAGATCAAAACTGCCATAAGAATTGTGAGCTACCTTATGGCAGCCTTCGATCTGTCATGAATGTTTCTTGTGCAAGCTTAGCGTGCGCATCCCTAAACATCTGCTAAGCGTCAGTGGCATAAGAGTGGCGGCATGCAAGGAACATCAGGTATGTAAGTATTTCCTATTGGGTCCTCGAGAGACACTTCCACTGTAATAACCTATAACCCGAAGAAAGAACGTCTTAGAACCGCAAGCATTTTAAAAACTCACGCAGCATCTAGTATGTACGCAAGAAAATAATGGCTATATCTTGTACTTGCTTCGAACATGATTTTCTGAAACTTGCCACTGAACCAACGTTTGCCCTTTGGCTCGATAGTTAAAGAAAATGGTAGGTGAATGAGGTTAAATGGCAAAGTACAGGATGTGCTATTAGGTAAAGAATAGTGTAATTGTTTTTTATGTTGGGTTTTGGGTTGAAAATAGTCGCACAACAAATTCGTAATGGCATGAGCTGATTCCAGAAGTATGCTGCGCGCTGTTAAAATCCGCCAAGTATTTCTTTTTATACGCCACATTTACGCGCGAGCTGGAATGAACTCGACTATATCCAAAAGGATTTAAAAAAAAAAAGGAATTCGTATATGGTCATTGACACGAGCAAGGAAAATATGTGTGAAATTATTATTGTGAAAGCTCGCTTTTGGCATGTAGTGAACAGCAAAGTGAATAGACATCGAACAGTGAATACAACTGCACTATCGAGCTGTACTCCTACTTTAACGATAAAAAACTGTTAAAGTCATTTTGAGCGCAAGGGCGCGTATTGGCAATAGACATTTATAAGTATAGCACTCAAAACGAAGACAACAAGGCGCCATTCCACCAGTCCATCGTAATTGCCGGTCCTTTTTTCTTTCTTCTTTCTTTGTATAACTATTTACTCATTCAAACAAACTGTAAAGCGAAAATAAAAGCGGCTAGACAAAATTAATCTTCAGTATTTTTTATTAGAAAACTCTTACACTGCCAGAAAGAAGCTTGGCTTATTTCGCGATATTAACTTTACTAGAGATTCTCAGGGTGATGTGCGATCTGTAGTTCGATGTAATAGCTGCTTATCACAACTGTAAGCAGGTCATCAGACCACCACTATGCGTCTACTCAGCTCGTGCTAAACGGGCTTACACTACGCTGTGGCTGCGCATTAAGAAAACGTGTCAGAGCTATAAGTGCATGTATGCTACCTCAATTTTTCATAACGGCGTCTCGCCGCACGCACTTCACTGCTTCCAATTTGCGCACAAAACTTTGGCTGAAATGCAGAATGGAATACAAGCATTTTACTTGTAAGAACGCGGTGATTTTCGAGCTGTTACATTTTAGTTTCAGCCTGATTACGACTCATGTGTCAAGTCCATCCGGTTCGGCAGGTCCGAGCATAAACGGCCGAGGTGCCGGAGTTGGACCACACGGTGACTGCAACAGGCACCGTATGCTGATGTTAAGATACGCGTTGGAGATCCCCTGGTGGCCTGAAGGAGTCCTCTGTTGTACCCCGGGGAGTCTGTTGGAAACATTTTGCATCAGCATGTTGTCTACCGAACGTCTAGAATGCCTGAATTGTTTTAGTAACGTTGCATCTCTAACTAGCACCCCCGCGCTTGTGCAAAGCATGAACGCCGGCACATCGAAATCTTAGCCCTATGTTGCAGTACAGAAAATGTCGTCCAAATTCCGAGCTAAAAACACACCTTTTTATGCAGGGCTCATAAATATATTAGGAGCTGGAGAAAATCAGCAATCTGCGTTAAGTCTTTATTTCTGTCTCTTTTTGGCCACCTTCCAATTCTTGTTGGTTACATAGGTGTGGCGAGATCAGGTGCGTAATTGCGCACCTGATGAGCACAACGTGAACAAAAAGAGTAGAAACAAAATTAAAGGAAGATCCAATGGTGGATCCTTAGGGAATGCGTTAGCATGACCCTAGGGAAACGCCACACAGGCCGCCCTTAGGGAAACGCTAACACTGACACCTTAACTTTTCTGTTCTGGTGAATTCTCTTTTGCTTCCTCTATTTGTTACTGGCTCGTTTTGGCTTAGTTACGGGGTGTTCGTTCGTTTTTTTATCGTTCCCCATCTCAGGGTTTACAAGATGTCAGCTTTAGCGTTTTCTCAAAGGGGGACGTGCGTGACGCTTCCCAAGGGTGATGGTAACGCGTTCCCTAAGGATCCACCAATGGATCTTCCTTTAATTTTTCCGGCGAAGCGCCAAGACGGCTTTGCCCCACCCTCTGTCGCACGCAGATCCGCGTCGACTTGCCGCTTCTTGCGCCGCACTTCGGCCTCCTTCCGCTCGTCTGTCTCGCTCGCCCGCCTTGCACGCTTAGCAGCGGCATCCGCTGCCTGGCGCTGCTTTCGCTGTTCACCGGTTTCTCGCGCGCGCATTGGCTTCCGCCCCGCGACGTCGTCTCCCTCTCGCCTTTGTCTTTCACTACTCTCCTCTTCTCTACCAACGCCTCCTAAGTGTTGTCTCTACGCGGCGCGCATCCCTTTCCACTGTTTTGCCCGCAAACAAACGGCGCTGTCTTTTTTTTTTTTTGTCGTGTGGGTATTAATGCTAGCGCATCAAGAGGACCTAACGCAGATGACTGATTTTCTCCAGTGCCTAATATTTTGGCATGCTTAACATAAAAGACGTGTTTTTTTGTTTGTTATTCGGTGGTTGGTTGGGTTTTTTCTGGAGCATAAGGTTAAAGTATTAGACTGTCAAAACGTCTAGGGAAGCTGACTGCCATGGCGTCACTTTGAGTACGCAACCGGGATAATCGATGACTGCGCTTCTTTTCAAATACCGAAACGCCGAGCATGAGGAACGTCTCTACTTCTTTTTCCCACCAACAAACTACCGGAAAAGCTGAGGAGTAGGTACTGAAAAAACGCATTTAGTCAACCACTCTAATGAGTAGAGTCCTGGGAGGATAACACTTTGATCATCCGCATCCGAACCGCATTTGCCGGCTTCGTTCGCATCCGAACCGCACCCGCAATGTTCTTTAAATAATTGTATCCGCATCCGACCCGCATTCGCAGACTTAGCATTCGCATCCGAGCCGGATCTGCAAAATTTAGGACCGCACCCGACCCTCAGTCTGCGCATTCATTCTACATCATAAAATCAAGCATGAAAAAAATATTTAAAAAAAAAAGTATCTGTATGTATTTTATAAGCCGTCTGCTTACCTTTGTACCAAGAACTCTTCGTGTCAGAATACGGTGAAAGTAATTTTATCGTATTATGTATATCGTATTTACGAAATAAGCGATCATCCTTCCAGAGACACTTCGCATCGCTGGAAAGATGATCGCAGTTATGATATCGCTTAGGGAGTTTGTGACACTGACGCTCTGTCCAGAAGATGCGCTAAAAAGGAAGGAAATTTTAATATTCATTTTCCTTTTTGCTTTGTAAAACCCACTCCAAGCAGACGCATATTTTATAAACATGGAGATTAACAAAGGACAGACTAATAACATTGTGGCAATTTATTTAGGCCAAACAATAAAAGCGTGGGAGAGGAAAGGCGCTCACTCACTGCAGCGCAGTGTACTCGTGCATATATGGTAAGGCGCGAGTACACCGCTGGGAAAAATGCCACACTATACTCAATAATGGCAACACCTCCTATCGGTTTCAGTTTTAAACACGAACCTCAACTCCATGCTCAGAACCATATACTTAAAAACAACTCAGCGCCAACTGTCGAGAAAAGAAAGCTTACACACACGCAACGTTTCACTTGTTGAGGATGCTGTTAGAAGAAACAGAATATCGTCAACATGGACGGATTCAGACTGGTTCGCCTCTCTTATATTAATACCCGCTAATGAGAGGTCTCTCTCTGTTGGTACACTTGATGCTAAGGTGGCATGCACGAACCGCTACAAAAATGCAGTGCGGGAGCTCGTGCTGGCGCAGGTTTCACCACTCCAGAGGATGGAATTCAGTCTCCTTAATCTACTTGGCGAAGAAGCAACTTGCAGGCATCTTCTACTTTCTTGTGGGTTGTACGTTTTGTGATTCCTTTGCGCAAAGAACGTTTTCCGCTCTTTCCCTGCCAAACAGGAACACGCTTTCCCGGGACGACTGAGGCTCATGCATTCTTAACTTTTTCTAGGGGCATCATATTTGGCGAAATAGAATGTTCTAAAGCGATCTTCGGGGATAGCCAAATCTTTTTTGACACAAAAAGAACAATTTTCTCCCTGATTGGCACCTTTTATCAAAGAAGGTAGCTTTCTGCCGCAATACATTCGATGATGCACTTGATAGTATAACTCACTTAGTCACTCTACACTGTGCGGTAGCACACGTTCATGGGCCGCAACGGCAAAAATGTAGATCCTGACCCGCGGATATCCGCATTCGATTTGCATCCTATGCCCGGTATTTCGCATCCGATCCGCAATTTGCCAAATTTGATTCATTTTTATCCGCATATGCCCTTTAACTGCGGATATGCAGGGCTCTAACTAATGAGTGTCGATGTGCCTATTTCGCATCAAAGTACTTTCACGTCACTTTCTGAGAGGTTTGGAACAAATGTCTCGCTAAAACCCTGAAAAACAAGTATGGTGTACTTACGTCCAGGTCGTGACCCATGTGAGTGGTGATTGCCAATATTGGCCGCTAATATCAAGCACATTATATACACGTTACACTGAGTTTATCCACTGCACTTTCATTTTTTACACCACACCCAGTGTCATTATACTCTATGCCAAAACCTATCGCATTCTTTTTATTGGAACTCAAAGAGATGTTTGACGCAGCGGTTGTGTTACCTGGACAGTCCTCTATGTTCTGAGAAAGAGAGAAGTCATTATGCAGAGACAGGTACGAGTGTTTTTATTTTGACTCGTATTAGTTCAATGGTCCCGCTAACGTAATTATAGAAACTAGTAGGAAATTCCAGTTTTAATAGTTGCTTACAACACGTTTTGCTTTTGTGACGGGCTAAAACACCTGTGATTATGCCAGCGGCCGGAGAGACTGAACTTGCCGGGGAGAGATAAACAATTCGCGCCGGTGTCCTTGGAGCTTTACTATGAGAAGATATGTACACGTTACTCAAAAAAGTAACTAAATATTGTTACTCGCTACTCGCTAAAAAAGTAACTAAATGCGTCACTCGTTACAGATTCTCAAAAGGAACGCGCTAAATTGCCTCAAAGGTAGCGAGTTACCTTTCTCGTTACTTTGACGACCAACAACACAACTGCATTTTTTCATGGCTTAATGTTTTCTTTTCAATAGTCGCCTCTCGAAGCCTTCAACAGTCATGTTTCCCGGCTTTCTTGAGAATACATCTCTGGCGACAATGAGGAGTCGATCTACTGACGGGCTCGAAGGAACGGCAGTGCTGTGCTTGAGGAAGAGGAATCTGAGATTCCCTCTCTCTTTTGTTCTCTATGCTTCTAAAGTTCGAAATTCACAAGGGGTTCTGTGCCTTCCCGCGTTGGTAACCTCCGTATTTACACTCGGTCTACACACGGTTCTAGAAGGTTTAACCAAAGACCCTTATTGTGTTCGCTGGGTGAAGGACATTCCCAGCTGTAGGGTTCGACTGACGAGTTCAGCGATAAACGTTTCTATACTGTCATACTGTTTAGTCGTTTTTCGGGTTGGCAATCTGCCTGCGTCACAATAGACGCATACTCAGGTTGGAATTAAAACGAGGCTCGGTGTTGTACATGTTACTCCTCAAAAGTAACGAAATACCGTTACTAGTTACATGGCCTTAAAATTAACGAAGTACGTTACTCCTTCATTTTCTAAAAAAAGTAAATACAGTACTCGTTACCGAAAAAAGTAACTAGGTAGGAGTAACTTGTTACTAGTAACGCGTTACGTGCATGTCTGGGTATGAGCATACTGACTGTAACAAATGGGACAACTGTTGCCGAGCTGTGTTTAGAAAGTAAGCCAACGGGAATGTGTTCATTGAAGATCAGTAACAAAATTACGAGCATCTTCAATGCCCACGCTAAAGCAATGCAGAGCGGCTAAGTAAGTGGCAGGTCCCGTGCAAAAGGCAGGGTGAGATTGTGCGTTAAAGGGACACTCGAGGTGGTTTTTGAGTTCGTGTTTTGATGATGACAGCTGAATTTAGACGCCCCAAGTATCCCTAAAAACCGAATAGTAGGAATCACACGGTGATTATTTCTTTAACAAAATGTAATTGAAGGCCGCCAAACCTCGGATCCATCCGAAAACGAAACCATATTCTCATTGGTCCTCGCACGCTTATCAAAAAGTATCTCCGGGCCAATGGCGTTGGACGACGTTCCGTCGCGCAGTGATCCCGAGCGCTTCTATGGCCAAAAGGTCCAACGAGTCAAGAGGTCCAACGAGTCAAGAGGTCCAATAGCCACGTGACAGCCGAGTCAAGAGGTCCAACGAGTCAAAAGGTCCAATTCGAGTCAAGAGGTCCAACGCGTCAAGAGGTCCAACGAGTCAAGAGGTCCAATTTGTGTCAAGAGGTCCATAGCGTCAAGAGATCCAACACGTCAAGAGGTCCAACGCGTCAAGAGGTCCAACGCGTCAAGAGGTCCAACGAGCCTTATTTTTTATCAACCCTGTTTTTAATTTATCCCTTAGCCGTTCTTAAGAACCTTTAAGAATTGCTGAAACCCATAAAAAGTCTTAGTAATATTTTGTCGTATAAGCCATGCGGGTTATATTGCTATTAATTGCTGCATTTGACGGTTACTGCTATCTGGATGATTTTGGACAATACAACTACTACATATCTATTGGCGACAAGTAGACAGTACTATTTGCCACAGCGTATACTGTAAACGTCTTATTTTTCGCGGGCTCAATATTTCGCGATTTAGGTCAAAGCAGAAGTTTTGGAATAAGGCGAAAGCCTTATATGTCCTATCGTTCAGTCGACCTTCAAAGTCCTTGAGCGAAAACACGTCAGCGACACGAAAGGTACCACAACGTTTACTTGACCACTCAGGCGAATCGGAAGCAATGATTGAATAAGCAAATTGGATGATGACTCAGCACATTGGGAAGGATGACTCAGCACTTTAAGAAGGGTGTCTGTCTTTAATGCATCGGCGCTTGGGCTTTCGCCTTCAAGCCGTCTTAGGGATATTTTGTTAGCCTCTCTGTTGTCTGCTTTTTTAATGCGTAAGCTGGCTCAATCAGCGAAAACGCCGTCGGCAAAATCCGTCACTTGTCCAACACAATAAAAAAAACTCTGGTCACGTGGCTTACCTAGTCACGTGACCAAACCGAAAAAAATAGAAATATCTCTGGTAACGTGATCTCCCTGGTAACGTGTAACGAAACAAAAAAGAATATACGTATATATATATCATCTGGTAACGTAACCAAACCGAAAAAAAATATTTAAAAAATCTCTGGTCACGTGATCTTTCTAGACACGTGAGCACGAAACCATCCTCTGCCTGGTTTCGAACCTAGGTCCTCCATGAAACTAGCGCGCTATCCGTTGCGGCAACTTAACTCGAGCAAAGGTAATGCTCACGCATTCTTACATCGTAGGAAAAAGCTTAGGTGCCCTCGTAGTATTTTTCTTTTTCTCTTCTTTGCTTGTACTTATTTCCCACCCTTTGCCTGTACATATTTCACACCAAGAGATGCAACAAGTCAAGATATCCAATATAGGACCTCTTGACGCGTTGGACCTCTTGACACATCGAGGCACGAGTCAAGAGATCCAATATGGGTCAAGATGTCCAACGCGTCAAGAGGTCCAACGAGTCAAGAGATCCACGGCGGGTCAAGAGGTCCAACGCGTCAAGAGGTCCAACGAGTCAAGAGGTCCAATATTGGACCTTTTGACTCGTTGGACCTCTTGACGCGTTGGACCTCTTGACTCGGAATCGATCCCGAGGTAGCCGCATCGGCCGAACCTTTTGTCATTCGAGCTTCGATCATGGCGGCGTTCTCTACGCTCGAGGACCTGATGCCTGGAAGCTGAAATTCCTCGGCGGACAGCCGACCTGGGGATGATTTCCTATGACGCCACTCCGACGTGCGATGCGACGATAGCAGCGCTTCGGAGTCCTGTTCGGGTTCCGAGGACGATGAAACGCAGACCTTTTCGGGCGTTCTTCGATTTGCGGTTGGGGCAAGTCGTAACCAAACCGACGTTTGACATCGCAGCGTTACCTCTGTTACGTGATGTCAAACGATGTCGCCACGTTGACTTTCGCCTCGGGAGGACAGGGGGAAGGCTGGTATCAGACATGTGCAACGAGCGCGTACCTACGACTGCGTCCGTTGCTACCGGAGCGACTGGAACGACAGCTCTGCGCCGCGCGTACACCTGCAACCACTACAAGCACAGCGGGTCGCCGTCAGCTGCTTGAGCGGCCCTCAAAAGGGGACGCACTGCTACTCAATGCCGTAACAGAATAGAGACAGACAGTTTTCTATAGCCTAAAGCTTTATTATTGATTTTTCTTGATAGGCTTGCAGGGTACAGTGGATGAAAAAAAGAAATAAAAAGATGCCGTACGCCGTCTTGGACGATCACGACTCTATACACGACATTGCAATAGTACAAATATCGCCACACGCATTTTCTTCGATTATAAAAGACAATGTAATCTTAGCAGCGATATAGCAACGTAGAAATATGATTTCGTGATCAGATAGACGTTGCGAGCTGTTCAGGATTGCTAACACTAATAACTTTTCTCCGGTGATGAAAACGCGTGAAACTTCCGCGTCCTTTTATACGGTACGCGCCAGTAATACCTGTGAACTGGAGTCACACGCATGAAATGCGCCAAATAAGAAATCCGGGCGATGTTCGAGGACACAAATGCTTAGAAAGCACCACTGTAGTCGAAGTAAACAAACACGACGGCACGGGCGTTTTGCTGTCTTGAAAGTGCTGCCACG